>JAUMHH010213902.1:0-12564 GCA_032359455.1 Chlamys rubida | reverse complement strand
TTTATGGCGGGGGCATAAAAATTACATACCAGCTCTGGTCAGTGTCTTGTAGACTGGACAATCGTAAAATCCAGTTTCGGTCAGTTTGCGGCTGGTGACTGGCTTAAGCCAGATGACAGGAACCTCTGTAAAAAGATCCTTGGGTCGAGACTCGCCCAGCTGGTGAAGCGTGTTGTCCCAGCGAGCACCCTCTAGGTAAAGCCCTCGAATATAACATCCATTCTCGGGACTCCCCTTCAACTCCTCAACAGTTTCTCTCATTAGCTGTAACAATAGATAAGTAAATTTACCCCTTTGTCCTGTATTTATTTGTAAAAAATATACCAACAAATTTACCTACTCTGTGCTGTATTTATCTGTAAAAAATATACCTGCAAATACATGTCAAACAGTTTCTAGTTTTACCTGAAACAAAAATGATTCGCGAATTTACCTCTACCTCACCTGTTTGTACTCCAAATTACCTGTATCAAAAAGAAAGATATCCAAACTGTTTCACTCATTCATGCTACCATGCATGTAAATCTTTATCATTTGTGCGTGTATATCATAAATATATCATAAAGGGCAGATATAGCAATCCCCACACCACAGTGAAATCAAAGAATGTACAAATTTGAAACATGTTTTTATTTTTTTGCATGGAAGGTCTAATATTTTCATTGCCATAATGTATATGGTAGGTATGAGACTTTCTAACCACAACTGCAGTGTAAAATAAAATGTAATGTTTTAATTGTTCCAAGACTCTTCTTTAATTTGTGTTTCCTATTGAAAGAATTTAATGTGATCTCAAATCCAGGTATGCTTTTTCGAGAGTTTTGCAATTAGAATTTGAAAATGATAGTTTGAATTAAATTCTTCCAATAGGAAACAATCATTTTCAAATTCTAATTGCAAAAGCATGCTTGGATTTGAGATCAGGGGAGGTAACACAGTTTTACAGCCAATATGTGGAAACTATGTCAGACAATAGTACAAGACATTTTTTGCTAACTGTACAAGTTTTCCTCATTCTTGGCCTTGACTTAAAAACCCTCAAGACTCCAGGACTATAAACTATGCGCCTTTTTTGTCTCGTTTCTTTTTTTAATAAGATTGAAGCAGACGGGCAAAACTTAAGACGTCATGCAGTAAATGTCAGGTATATTGATTTCACATTATACACACAGGAATTCCCTGATTACGTAATACTTGATAATGATTTTCAGGCATTTCTGAACACTTATGTTTAACATTTGATAAAGGTTTGAGTTGAAATCAATAAACAAATTAATTGGTAAAAACATACTTTCTGAAATTTTAATAAAAAAAATTCTGCCAACACAACTATCAGAAATAAATTTTAATATACCGGTAACCTAAATGTTAATGACTTTGCATCAAATTATATGTTCAAAGTAGTTAACATATATATATATATATGTTCCTTATTAAACTTGCTTAATATTAATTTCATCAATAAACTATGAAATAATAACTGCTTCAATCTTGTTTTGGTCACTAATTTAGATGACACTACTTTCCAAGGTCCATTTTCCCTTTTCTCTCTCTCTCTTCTCTTAGTTTGTAAGATTCTAATAACTTTTCTGCCAAATCAGTATAATGCCAAATTTTTAGTTGACAAAAGGTGACAATATATACCGTAATGGTATACAAGCCTAATTTGTTGTATTTAAAATCCCTTTATAATGCCGAAATTCTATTGTATAAATAGTCATTTCAACCATATTTTGGCACTGAATAGTCAAAGGGATTGGGCACTAGGCCCTCTCCCAATATATATGTATAAATATTGACGGAACAAGATTTCACTGAAAATGTAATATTTTCTCATAATCACTGCTGCAATTACTGTTGGACTGGCTGGTCAATTACTGCAACGGCTGTTGTTGGGGGTCAAAATGTCGACTATTTATTTTATATCACTGGAAAATGTTGGGACAGGATGTCTTAATGCAATAATACACAGACTATATATCTGTCTGATCTCAGTACTCCACTGTTGTTCAGATATCACACATTTCAAGCAAAACCTGAATTTATAATTAGAAACAAAATAAAACATAAAAATAACCTGCAAAATGTCAATGTTAGGTGAGATGTATAGTTCCCAGTTTAATGTCACTAACCCTTTCAACACTGTAGACCATAATGGACTCATCCTCATAAATGCAAGGCAGAATCTACTTAAGCTACTTAGGGTTGAAAGGGCTAAGCAAAGTACAGTGTCACCAGATTGGTTTGTTGTATATAAACTGTCACTAGGCATCGCCTCAAATCAGGTCGTAATCAGGATAAACCAGACATGGGCTTATTTGTGGTAAAACATGGAATACTCAGAATGCGAAAAGTTCTTCACAAAAGTACACATTTTGATTGGTTATGATTGGAAATGTTGACATTGCTGGTGCATGCCATCAAACAAGGTGTGTCAAAATGTTCGTCATGCTGATCAAATAAACCCAAATTAAGCAAAAAAAAAAAAAAAAAATTAACAATGCAGAAACTTCCATATCTACATCTACACGCAAAACATCACAGTGATATAGTGGTCATAAAGAACTTACACAAACATTCAAACCAAAATAATGTTAACATTAATGTTCCTCTATATTATAAACAACAGGTGTCGACTATTGGTAGCTTACACCCCCTACCACTACTCCTGGACTTCACGGTATTTTTTGATATCCATTTATCAAAGGTATATTGCACTGTCACATGCCCATACATGTGATGACTGAACAACAATACCAGGTCAGAATATCTCTCCCTCTGGTAGGAAGATTGAGTTTCTGGTAGAGAGATTTTGATTGCAAGCATTCTATTGTAATAAGGAACAAAATTCATTACTTGTTGACGTAATTACTGCTCATCAAATAATTTCTTAACAGAAGAAAACCACTTAATGGTCAATCTTTATAAGCAAGCTTTTAAAAATCATTAATTTCTAAAATTACGACCAGTTACAGGGATATTTTGATTCTTTAGAGGATGTTTCAGTTTTTAAAGTAAAATACAGGGAAAATCCCTACAAAAACAGGGAGGCATCACATGTACGCATGCCTTGTGGTTACTTATTTTGTGGTAAACAGTATTTAGGCCTGTATATGATGTAATAACATATATTGTCTAACATAACTTTAGCTAAACGCTCAGAGAATAACAACTACATTTGGAGAATATTATTTACAAGGATTGATCAATATTTTATATATCTGGTAAACAAGATCACCCCACAAACCAGTCGACCAAGTGTCCATCCGACCAAGATATTGACAGTCCCACAAAGGCCCGACACGACAGTGGTCACAGGTGACATTGATTTCGCCCGATGACGACAATCCACTGACGACACACAAACGGACAATCCTAGGGCTAATAATACACAACAGATGTTGTACATCTACCGAGGTCTTTTCAGCTCAAATCAACATCAATAGCATTAGTATATAGAATTTGTGAACAGCAGCATGGATCTACTGTACATAGTCACAGCTGTTTGCATGTGATGGATTGGCGTCAATTTATATACATTTTTCAAAATTCAAGTTGATTTCCGATGAAATGTTTGCACAAAATCTCTAAATCTATCAACATGGTAAGGGTTTCAAAGCCAAGATATAATCATTGTTATGTTTTGTACTACACTATCTTCATATAACAAACAAATTATAGGGTTCTTTAAAGCTCAATTTTTATCAAAAGGTATTCAAAATGGATAAGTATTCTCCCTTGGTCCTCATTGAAGCCATTCTGGCCTCTGTGGAGTATAACATATAGGTCCTATATCAGTTACAAAAAGCACCAAGTTTATCCATCTGGCCCTCTTACATGTACCTATTTTAATTCCCCAATCTCTAATCAAGTTTATTACCCTAGCCCTTTATTAAGAATTTCACTCTGGACCCAATTATACTTCTTTGGTCTCTATACCAAATTACTCTGTTGGGTCCTCCTCTATTATAATCCCTTAGCCCCTTATACTATTCTTAGTTCAAGTTCCCTGGCCTTTATGCATCAAGGTTTCCCCCTAGACCCTTATCAAACATCTTCCACTGACCCTTATCAAGTATATTCACTCCATTGCCCCTTCATGGAGCATGAATCTCTGGCTCCTTATCAGGTGATATCCCTTGCCCCTTATCAAGTCTGATCATATGGCCCCTTATCAATTATACTTCCCTATAGCCCTACAGAAAAATCATAACCTTGGGGCCCAGGTATATGCTTACCAGGAACATTGTAAATACAAGATTGATACTTATGTATTATTGGGATATTCTCAGAAACTGTAGCATAATCTGTATAAGTAGGTCATAGCAAAAAAGCAATGAATATCAACACTATAAAAGAAAAATGGTTCCGATTTAGGAGCAAAGATCTACATTTTCATATAATAACCGGTGATATTGTGGGAAAATTAATACCCCGGTAGTTATTTCCTTAATCTTTTATGCTTTGCAAGAAAAAAATTTGTTGTGGGTGTGGGGGGATGAGGAGGAGTTTGGGTTCACTCTAGGATCACTTGACCCCGACTGAGTCAGGTACTGTGCTTTTGAATGTTTAAACAATCTTTTCATAATTATGACATAAATATCTAACAGAAAACCTACAATTTGTCAATGTCTATCAATCCTGGACTGCTTAGTTAAATAGTATACAAGTTATAATTTATTCATCAAACTTATTTTGACCGGTGTCATGCATAAAATGTAACCCCCCTACAAAAAGGAGGGCCCCTATCAAAAATTTGATAGGGAGGTACTTTTTTATACAAGGGAAGGAGGGGTTCATTTTATGTATGACAATGGGTGCAGTATAGGGCTAAACCTTCCTATATGGTTTATCAATGTATTGATTGAGACCATATTCCCATTGCCCCTTATCAAGTTTACTCTATGGTTTTTACTATAATCATCAGTAACCCAACCCCAATCCCTGATCCTACCATCATTAAAATTATTGTAAAGACAAAATTTGCAGGAAACAGCCGTAAGAGATTTTCAAACAATACTGCTGAAATCAAATCAATACATTTCTCAAACAAACGTGCAGAACATCTAAAAATGCAATACTCAATGTCGCAGTTCTCCACAAATGTGTGTGCTAGACTTACTTGATTTACTATGAATGCTCAACATAAAATCACATCTTAAATTAATTATCACAGGCATAATTGTTGTGAAACATGAAAAGATGGCTACTGTTCCAAAGGTTGTGTGTTTGAATCCTACAGCTTTTTTTGTGATTGAGGTGAGGGAAATGACATTTGTATAATTAGCAATGTCAATACCGAAGTACAGAATTTGAGGTGATGTACTGTACTAAGAAGGAATACCATGTACAACCAGAAAATAGGGATACTGGTTTCCTTTCAGTTCATCAAGGACAATCTTGGCTGATTTCACAGGTGGTTCTCAGCTTTCTTTGTTAAATGGTTTTTTTTTACTGATTCCAAATACCAAAATCTTCAGCCCCAAACCACAAAACAGTGAAATAATGAGTGTTTTTAGCTGTTGTGTGCTTCCATAAATTAATGAAGGAAATTCAATCAAAGGGCTGAAATAAAATAACACACAAGGAGCAGTGAACTACTGCTGTTCAACGATTTGTTAATAATGAATAGTGATGACCGTATTGAAAGATAAGCCTTAAGGCAGACATATTATATACATGTACACAAAGACCCTCAATATGACAATTGTTCACAATAATGCTGACACAAAGAGCTTCAATCTAACCCATGCTTACACTGAATTTCACTTATTGTCATAGTCTGATTTTCTAGAATGCATTAATTATATACAAAGGTCACAATCAGGAGAAAAAACTTTGCAATACTTTTCCTGTACACATGTGTAAAAGTACATTTGAACCTATAGATATCTAGGAAATCGGGACACCATAAAAATCTGTGAAACTGAAGAATTATACGAGATATCAATTTAACAAGATTTCTAAAATGATTAATGAGGAAATTGAGATATGAGATTATTTCAGATATTAGATTAAGAACAACCAACTTCACTAACTTGGGACTCAGAATATGCATGTTCATTTTTGTTAGTTTTATTTATTTATCAATAAAATGAAAATGTAACAAGTGATATCAGCCTGTTGTGAAACAGTATCCATCAACATGTCTATTGCAATCTGTTGCATACAGGATTGAAAGTGAGTCAGAAACTAAAGAAACGGACATACCCTGTAAGTACGCCTGGTGTTTGGATTCATTTCAGCCGATTACATACAAACATTTCATGTGGAAAATTTATAGATTTGAAACATGTGCACTCCTTCCTTCATGCCACTTTCACATGACTTACAATACCTAAGATCTTCTTTTGCTTGGACTAAGATAAATTACCTATATTTTGCAACAAAAACCTATTTTCGAATTAATTTGTGATATAATTGAGAATTCTAGTATCTTGTGACCATTCTGTAAGTCAGGCATGTTTAACCCTTTCATCACTGTAAACCATAATGGAATCATCCAGATCAATGTATGGTAGAGTTTATCAAAGTTACATAGGGGTGAAAGGGTTAAGCATGACATATACATCTGCTATTACGTATTTATCAACATCCTCGTGAAGAAATAATTTGCGGCCAAAAAGTGTACGCAAAAATTAACCGATTCACAGCAACAAAGTTAAACAAGCATAATCTTCCTAAATAATTACAAAAGTCCTTCATATTCTTGGTACCGTTACGGTATTCTGAAGATTGGAGCGACCTTTTCTAGACCAGAAAGATATATAATACTGGTCCCAAACGGGGAATCGGACCCCAGCCACCTTGGTGAAATGCGAGTGCGTTGTCCACTGCACCACCCGACCACCCTAAGGCTAATTATATACGGGATTCATCCTGGTGTAAAATGTTTGAGATCTGATTCGGGACTATTGTCCCATACTACGAACCCCTCAACTACTGAACCAAAGCACAGGTTTTTTTGTTTTTTTTTACGTAACCATTCTAAACATCTACTTTTAAGTTTTACTTCACTATATTGATCAAATGTGCATTGATTCAACATTTTCTGTAGCATCAACTTTTATCTTATTTTTCCTTTGTAAATCTGTAGATGTTAACGAATCAATTACTGCGCTGATGATGTGAAAAAAAACCTCCTTCATATATAGATTTTCTACCGCCACCAGTTATAGATCTGCGTAACAGCTTGAATGGTGCTAGGGTGATTATTTGTTCTAAACCGCTTACTTTATATTTGAATCCATCAACCCTCAAATCATTGCTTCTTCGTCCTGTATTTTTTATCAGATCTGACAAAAGCTGTTGCAGTTAAAAAAAAGTTATCGAGGCAAAGTACTCCGAGCATTCCCAAATCTCCTACCTCTGGGCAGTCTTCGGTATCAAAAGTCAACAAAGGGAAATAACTCTGTATATAATGGGATATATTACCCGATTTCAGTACATGACACTTGACCATAGGAAGTACCCACATACAAAATTAAACAAATGAAATTGACAGAACATACAAAATGTGACACAGACAAAGAACAAAAATATCATAACTTTGTACCAAGCAGGACAAAAAAATCCAATTTCAGAAGTTCTGCTATTCCAGCAGGTACTTGCATACAAAATTCAGAATCAGAAATTTTAAAAGTAAGTACATACTTAAAAAGAATATCAATCATTTAAATTTGTACTTGAAAAAAAAAATCTAAAAATGCATTAAACTTGGATAAACCTGGACTGATTGACATGGTTACACTGAACAAACTTGAAAAAAGATGAAATGCTTTTAAATGTTTTTTTTCACAAATGTAAACAGCTTGGCTTTGATATGTTGACATTGAACAAATGATCCATAATCCTGATCCGAACAAACATAGAAAATATGCTCAAAATATTATTTCAAAGCCATGACATTTACAGTTCTGAAGAAGATGATTTCAAAGCACTGAGATGTGGATGCCTGGGCTTGGGCAATTCTTGATCTTAAGAAACCTGAGTCAATTCACCATGTTAAATACTTAACAGTGGTAAAGAAAATTTCAAAGTATAACTGAAATCATTTAGATTATTGATGAGTTGAATTAAAATTATAGTCTTGAGACATGTACTAATTTCTACTTTAAAATTAAACAAATCTAAATATATGCATAAATTTCCTAAAAAAACCAGAAAATGTCTACATCATTTATTTCACCATTAATTCTTCATTAGGACATTACATTGTATCTTCTGCAAAATTAATTCTTTTCAAATGTAGAAAAGAAAGATATTGCAAGATTAACTAATCATATGTAAATAATGCACATTACAGAAATACTCTAACACACACAGGCTAATTAATGTCTAACACACACAGGGTAATTAATGATCTCATTAACCAAATTATCCTCTTATTACTACTGCTTGATTAAGCAAATCAAAACAAACTTTTGTTATGAATTTAAAAAACGAAACAACAGCCAATTTATTAATCCACAGGCCACCTCAGAATAATCATCCCAGGGCAGATTTATCAATTAGGTCAAACTGGATTGGTATAGCACCTAGCTCATAAATTACGTTTTTTGTTGGAGAAATATTATACAAAACAGAATTCATATTAACATGATTTACGAGAAATAACTTCATGGTGTCACAGCCTATTATATTTACAGTAATTTAATATCCATTGATATTTATATGCACTTCTAGTCCGTTTTTTAATGTAAAGTACGTAAAATTTCCTGTCAGAACAATGTGTTATCCCAGATTCCAGTTGTAAACAACTGTAGTATTTGTGTATGTGGGGAAAATCCTGTTTGACTGTGTTATACCAAATAATTCCTCATCATTAATCTGCCAACAATACATAATACTGTCAACCATCGACCACTGAGATATATGGAGGCCATCCTGATGTGTCGGGCCGCCTCGGGCTACCAAACCACACTATGATCTCTGGGATCCGTACAAGTCCATACAGGCCATTTTACCACCATGCGTTGATACGGATTGGAGTCAGATCATTAGAGGAAAATGTTTAATTTGAGAATTATTTTAGAAAAAAGATTGTAATTCCTATATTTCTTTGTGGTAAACCTTAGAAAAGTATCTCCTACTAAAACACTCTTTTGGGGTTAATAGGTACATAAGTAGATGAGTTGATCACATATATATCAATAACCTTTGTTATACACATTCAGAGATACACATAAAGGAGACGACTCTTTGTGCCTTCAGCCTAATGCTAATTAAAAATGTCTACATCACAAGATGTTTTGACTGAGGACAAATTGTTGCGATGTTAAAGTTCATCAAGTGAACACCCATCTATAAATCTGAATAATAAGCCAATATTAACATAGATATATCATTTTAGACTGATCAATCTTAATTGCCAAGATTTTGATAAAAAAAAGGTATGAAAACATATTGGAAATCAATATAATGTAAAATAGTAACAATTAATCAATGCTTTAATGCAGCTAAATAACAACTCTTTGAATAAAGTTTTAATTAAATAATGATAAAAGTACAATCAATTAACCAATCGTAATACCTTTTCAAATTACCAAAACAAATGATGTCTAGAGGCACCTTATAGATACCAAATGACCCCACACCATAATATTTGGCTCCCCAATGCTTTATTCTCCCTATTGAAATCTGGTGTTTATGGAGAATATTCAAAGTGTTTTAATACAGAATTCATTTGATAATTATCAGAACTTCATGAAATTAAATGACACAAAATAATACATATGAAGGAGGGTGTGCATTTTTATGCAAGATAACTACATCAAGGGCCAAAATTCTTTGGAAAGGAGCTAAAACAACATGGAAGATATACATCAGTCACAGGTTAATTTAATAGTAAAAAAAGGTTTGTGTGGTTTCGTTGAAATCTATTTTATATTATGGGAGTAGTATGTTGGACGAAGTTTGATTTCAGACTGACAGATAGAGAGACAGAGACAACCTGAATGATCCCTAACATACTTTGTTGGGGAATACAAATAATAGGACCGTCTAATTAAAATAAAAGATGCTGCTCCTTTTTTGTACATTGTAAGTAGCACTTGCTTTTTAGGGAGAGGGTGATTGAAACAAAAATTTGAAAGTGATATTCAGATTCCCATGCCTCATAGAAATTTCAAAACAAAATTGGCTGAAACCCTCTCAATATATATATATCTAGACAGGAGACGGAGGGACAGACTTTAGATCAAGTGAGGAAAACAAAATCAGGGGAGGGGAGATAATTCAATGACAAAATATGTCTCTCAAATTATAAGTGGCATGGTGCTTACTTGGCTTATCAGAATTATAGCAGCCTTAGGTAGTTTTTAGTGAAAACAAGATGTGTTCTGTTTATGATACTACACAGACTGTTACAAAACTGCTTATTCATATAAGAGAGAGCATATATATACATGTTTAAATATCAATTAAAAAATAAGAGGTATTTTCATTTAAATATAGATAAATTGCTCACATATGTGCAGGGACCCCTGCCCTATATGGCTTTAACCTTGACCTTTATCAATGACATTGACAAAAATTATAAGATAAAATCACTCACCTGGAAATCAAAGGCAATGATATCAATGGAGGTGATACTTTTCCTGGCGTAGTTCTGTAGAGTTCCAGTGAGGAAAGCTTGTGGGAAGAAGAATCCAGAAATCCAATATACCTGTGAAAAAAGAGATGACCATGTACAAAAAATGTAGATCAACAAAGAAACAAATTGGTGATGTAAAGAGGTTCTTGGTGATGTAATGAGAGAAACACATGTTATTTCATACTTTGGTTTGTTTGTGTTTTACGTAGTATTTACATATGTGTCCATTTAAGGACGTGCCAGGTTTGGTGGTGGTGGAAAGCCAGAGTTCCCAGAGAAAAACCACCAACCTACGGTCAGTACCTGGCCACTGCCCCACGTAGGTCTCAAACCCATGACCCAGTGGTGGAGGGCTAGTGGTAGCAGAATGTCAGACGCCTTAACCACTTGGCCACCGCAGCCCCCACTATCATTTCATACAGTGACATATTACTAGTATGTCGTCTTCTATTTCATTCACGGCCAAATGAAATAGCACTACAAAATGTTTGGAATTCAAACATACAGCCCAGTTCCTACTTTGATGGAAGTGGAACTAAACACAAAGACTTATTAAAGCCAGCAAAACAGAACATTTAAGCCACAATGACCCATGTAGTGTTCCAAAACTTATTCACCCTGAAGACACATTTGAACTCTCCAAATTCAAAAGTTGGAATAGTTCATTATGAAGTTTCAGGGGTGAATGAGTTAAGATGTGTTCACATGTAAATGTTTGGACATCAAGTATTAAAGTAATTGAGCTAAATAAATGTGAAGTCTAACGATAATGTCATATGGAAAAACCGCGGTTAAAAACTTGAAAAACGTGATGCCCACTCCACTTTGTGACTGGGACATAAAAATAGGAAGATTTAAAACAAAGTTGAGGGATATTCATCAAAAATCTGTCAGAATTACAAGTGATCTTCCTTAGATTTGTTATTCTGATTTAACTTTATTGAGAATATCCTTAAGTTCCAATTGATAACTCTTTCAATTACTCCTTCCTGTAATACAGAACATGTAGCCAATACATCAAGGGGTGAGGTAAATGTATTATCACTTACTTTGTGGTGAGATAAATGTATTATCACTTACTTTGTGGTGAGGTAAATGTATAAGCAATTATTTGTGGTGAAGTGTATTATCACTTACTTTGGGCATTCCGTCTTCAATCCAACTGTTGATGAAGACCATTCTGGTCTGGAGATCAATGACCCAAGCTGCTAGGGGCTTCAGAGATGGGTAGGCCTGTAGATAAACAAATCAGACCTCATTACTGGTAAAGTTAATGGAACACAGCATTGAAGTGGACAGTAAAATTATTAGAAAGTGAGAGGAGGATAATATCACTGACAGTAAAAACAGCTTATGATAAGAAGATATAGCTGAGACAAAAGTGGTATTGTAAGACAAAGTGACTGCTTTTATGCCCAGTTACTTTGTTAGGGGGAGGAGGGTTGTCACAGGACATCATGTTTTCCAAAGCCAGATTTTTTTGACATTATGTGTCTTTCATTGTGACTTTATGTGTTCCTTTTCATGTGCCATCTGTCATACCCTAGGGGATGACAAGGTAATCATAGCCTAGGGGATGATAGAGAAATCATACCCTACAGGGTGAAAGAGAAATCATACCCTACAGGGTGACAGAGAAATCATACCCTACAGGGTGAAAGAGAAATCATACCCTACAGGGTGAAAGAGAAATCTTACCGTAGAGGGTGACAGAGAAATCTTACCGTAGAGGGTGACAGAGAAATCATACCGTAGAGGGTGACAGAGAAATCTTACCGTAGAGGGTGACAGAGAAATCATACTCTACAGGGTGACAGAGAAATCATACCCTACAGGGTGACAGAGAAATCATACCCTACAGGGTGACAGAGAAATCATACCCTAGGGGATGACAAGGTAATCATATGCCTAGGGGGTGATAGAGAAATCATACCTTACAGGGTGATAGAGAAATCATACTCTACAGGGTG
>JAUMHH010213891.1:0-12564 GCA_032359455.1 Chlamys rubida | reverse complement strand
ACGGGGGCCATTCAATCAGGGATTATCAGAGCAGTAGAGGAAAGGGCTATATTCTATTAGTCTTTATCAGTGCAGTTTGTGTGTGTGTGTGTGTGGGGGGGGGGGGGGGTGTAAGGGGACCACTCTGTCAGGTGTCAGAGTTTCATAGAACAGTGGGGAGAAGGAGGCCATTCTATCAAGGTTTATAGGTGTATATATGTAGTAGTGGTGCTACAGTGTGTTAGGCTGTGTGGGTGGAAGGAGGGGGGAGAGAGGGAGATTTCATATCAACGTATTAAATCAAAATGAATCAAAATTCTTGAGTAATGTTTAAAAACTAACCAGAAAACATATATATAAGCCATAGTGTAGTCCTGTGATTCATATAAAATGGGCGAAACTGACTCATTGCGTGTTTATTGTGGATTGTTGTGAATTTCAATTGTAATTCATGGTTCAAAAATGTTGATTATATATTTTAGTAATGAACCATGTCATTGAAGGTGTGCTAATGTGTTACAACATGCACATCTATTAATATATACCTGTATAAATGTACAGGTACCCTAGCAAGTGGCTTATAATATCACAGTGGCAACATGATTGGAATCAATGCGTAGACAACAAATTACACTATTAAACCTGAAATCGGTGAATTACATATCCTAGCTACAGAGAGAGGTGCAGAGAAGAGGTTGTCCTTCCCCGTCTTTGGATGGGTCATTCATACATTACGCATTGTTATTTATTGAACTGTGAAGACCAGCCTCACTGCATAGTATGCCAAGTACCATTTACAGTAAAACACTTGTTATTAGATTTCGTCGACCTTCAGCCAAGAAATATTAATTTGGAAGCGTTTGAGTGTTTTTAAAAGAAATATTTTATTCAAAGAGTATGGGTGATTTTATAGATTTTAAACAATTGTTGTTTTGTGTTGACAGTTGCCGTCGTTGGAGTTGAAGCCATGCCAGTCAGAGAAGTACCTCCCCTGGCCCTTGCCACACCCAAAGTCCGGGGCTCACCAGCGCAAATCCTCCGAGGCTGTAGCACTGGAAAAATTCAGGTATGTGACACAAACTATCAAATAAATCAAGAATTTAAAAAAAAAAAATCTAAATATTCATTGAAACATTTTAACTGTATAATACTCACATTTTAGGTAAAATCATAACTCGTAAATCATAACTTGATCATAATTTCTCAATGTTATTTTTCTCCTCACAGGAATCTGATTTATAAGTAAAATGTCTTTCTTTCAGTCACAAATATCAGTCAGAGAGGAATTTTTACAAGCACACACACCATAAATGGTTTTCCTCCCTATTTTCGGCCCTCGTCAAGCAGAGATTATGTTGTCCGTAAGTATATTTTACATTATCAGGTATAACGTAGGTATACTGTATGGGTGGACTAATAGATTGTGAAATATTCTTGTGTTGTACCTGTTCTACATAAAACCATTTCTTCTTTGCTTTGAGAAATGACCATTATAGCATCATGCATTCATCACCGAAAAAAGAAGCAACAAATATCAAAAATCATTAATTTTCATAACAAAGCAACACGTTACACTATATCTTACTATTCTTTTCGAGAGTATACACGTTCTATATATATATACTTACTATATATGTTTAACGTTTAGAAATGTTGACAGTCAGTTTGATATACCTCTGATGGAGTAATATGTTTAATGTCAATTTGCTATAAAAGAGTCTATTCTAAGTATCAGAATGTTTTGAATTGATGCACCTCGTTGACCAATAAATTACCTAGGCATGGGTTTCTATACAGGACATTTTAAGTTGATCACCTGAGTTCCACCTATGTATTCAGGTGTCTACCCTGAATATAAGTTATGTCTTATCATACAATTACCTTCTGGTGTAAAGAAAACGGGTCAAAACACTTATCAAAATTATAAATCTCTAGAAAATTATTTTCTTTTTTTTATTTGACTACTTTGCTTCTTTTCTCTTTACTTTTGTCAATTACCCTAGCTATGTATCTTTCGGTGTCTATGCCAGACATGAATGCTAGACTTAAGGATCCCTGTACCACTGCCAAAAATTGTAATTTAAGTATTGGAAATTACTTACTTCTGCATGACTATTGCTTTGATAAATCATTTCTGAAAAGAAAACCATACCTTGCGGGACTTCTGTGATAAATAATAAAGATGAACTAAACAAAAGTTAATCAGCAACAGTGTTCGGAGGATAAAAATTTAGCAGGAGTTGACCAGGATTTGAATCCTATAATTCAGATTGTCATATATACCATTGCTCTAAACCATTGAGCTACCTGGTCAACAGATATGCAAACAGAAGTTAAGGGGAGGTTACTCAATAAAGGAAAAAACACAGTATAGTGGGACAGGGATCATTAATAATACATCTTATCTATGCTGGCATTGGCTTGTCTAAAGAGGGTAATGTTGTAATATTGTAATTAACTCATTCATTCCTCAAGTTTCATAATGAACTATTCCAACTTTTGAATTGGAAGAGTTCAAATGTGTCTTGCAGGGGTGAATAAGTTAAACATTTTGAAAATGCATACAGTGACATTATGATGGTATTTTTCTTTTACAGGACATGGATAGGGCATGCTCCCCCAGAAAACATACTGTTACTTGTTACTTGTTTGAGAATACTGATGAGGGATTATGCTTACCATCAACAATTTTTCGATCTTGGAGGACTCAAAGTGCTTGCAGAAGTAAGAATTATACAAGTTAACTTTGAGTTAGCCATTTTCTGGCTATCCTTATACCACAAAGTTGTTTATTGTCCTTAGTTGCAGGCACATAAAAACTAAGCCTAAGACTGTATATACAGTCAGGTGAAAGGGTTTCACCACTGTAAACCATAATGGACTTATCCATATCAATGCATGATAGAGTTTACTAAAGATGTATAGGGGTGAAAGGGTTAAATATTGCATGAAATTATGATTGCACAAATGGAAGTTTCTGTGTATTTATATCTTACCGGTAAGTTTCCTATCGCACAAACTGAGAGCTCTGATTAATCAATGCACTAATTTATTAAAATTTGATAATACACTAAAATTTGAGTCTACCAAAATTCTACTAATATTTTTGCACTATTTAATGAAATAAATTTTAATAAACATGCACTTTATATAAAAAAAAACATTACAATATAATTTGACCTTTGTTTGACCTTATGAATATATATGTTGTGACATTGTAGCATTTCCGAAAAGCCGCAGACAGTTACCTGATGGATGACCGAAGTCCATATGTAGTGGACATCCTCAAGGAAATGACCAGTAAGTGGACAAGGCAAATAAGACAATATTACTAAATTTGTCGAACATTCCATGAAAAACAAATGATGCAATGCAATATACGCATTATAAAGTTGTTGGCTTTTCTTATTTCAATGTTGAAACCTTTCAAATTGAAGAAATTGAAATTTGATATTCTCCAGTTCAGTGTATATGTCCAACTAGTGGTTTGAGCCTGGGTAGTTTCTCCCAGTAGAGTACTGATAGTGGTTTAGAGTTCAACCTTGCTTATCCTTTGCAGATATCTTCCAGAAGTTATCAACGGTGGAGTCACAAAGGGCGTGGCTTATAGAGTACGATGCTCATGCAGTAAGTTAAACTTCATTTTCAAAGTTGACCAATGATATTATAAAATTAGTGGAAAAAGTTAAAACACTTCCTTTAATTTCCTGCCAACATATTTCAATGTCCAATTTTCTCATTTTCTTAAGAATGCCTTTATACATCGCCAGACCCCTTTATAATGCCAAGTTTTTTTGTTATTAAATGGTGGCATTATAAAAAGGTTTCACTGTACATGAGGAAATTTTTCCGCAGAGTGAAACTTTTGCCTTTTTTGCCCTCGTTAATGAGGATAAATTTATCATAACAGGAAACATAAATACAATACTTACATATCTTTTATCGACTTTCTTTACCTGTACTTGTCTGTTTACCTGTTCATTGTGTTACAGGCGTTGGTGATGTTGCTACATGCTACAGACGTGGTGGTATTACACTGCTCCCTACACGCCCTCTATGGCCTGGCTAAGAGGTAAACCATCTTCCTTGTTTACAATCGAAAAACTACAGAGAAAGTTGAGAAACAATTATATCAACGTTGAATTACCTGTACAAGATATTATTTTCATGGATAACACAAGGAACTTATTTTTAAAATGTCTTTAATTCTACACTGTTCACCGACTGGATACCCATACTTGCCAACTCTCCCTATTTTGGACCCTAAAATTGAGCATTTTCAACCGGTGAATTTGGTAAACTATTCCTATTGTCTAAGATCTGATTATACTCACCTGAAAGAACAGCTCAAAAGAAGCTTTTTGATTTCGAACCACATGTAATCTCCCACATGGAAATTAAAAAGATGTTGGCATGTTATAATGGGTACCCTGCTTTTTCAATAATTTTATAATGTACAAAAATGCAGCTAAATAAAGTGTTTTTGTTTGTTTTTTGCAGTGACGGACCACGGAAAATGATCGGAGAGTCCAACTCCATAGAACAATTACTATTGATCATCCAGGAGTATGATAACGTAGCAAAGCGGTACGTACTATGTGTATACCTAAAATCTCAAATGAATGGGATTTCAAAGTCAATTTTTTTTTCTTATAATTCTTTGTTGTATTTGTAGTGAAAAATAAGTGGTAAATATTTTGTGTTGCATTGCAACTTATCCCTAAAGATGTCAATTGAGAATATATCAATTTTGTTTTGTTTTCAGGTTAGCGGCCCAGCTGTTGAAGTCACTGTGTCACGATTTTCAGAGTCGAGAGATGGTGAAGTCGTATGATGGGATACCCATCCTACTAAGTCAGCTACACTGTGACAACGTGCATCTCCTCCTCCCTGTTGTCTGGTGTCTTGTCCAGTTGTGTGAGGACCCCACCGCTAGCAAGGAGATCAAACAAATGGGGGGCATACCCCTGCTCTTATCTCTTCTACAGTACGTATATAGGTGTATACCTCTACCCTTCACTCACTCAACATTAAAATGAGGAGAGGACATAATTCTTCCTCTTATCTATTCAGCAATACCTATAAACACATGTATAACTCAGCCCTTCACTCAACATCCATTAAAATGGGGGGGGGGGGGGCATACCCCTCCTCTTATCTTGTCTGTTGTATGTATAAACGTGTATACCTCTACCCTTTACTCAACATCATTATAATTTAGGGGCATACCCCATCCTCTGATCTCTTCTGCAGTATGTATAATCATGTATACCTTCACCCTTGGTTCAGCATCATTAAAATAGGGGGCATTAATATTCCCCTCCTGTTTTTGCTATTGCAATACCTGTATATACCCCTAGCCCTACAGGAACATATGTAAGACCCCTCCTCTCATCTCTGTGGTAATTCAGTAGATTAAAGAACATAGGAAAGAAACTAAAAGACAAGTGATTTTGTAAGGGTGATGACATTTGTTCTTGGGGGGAAAAAATGGAATTATTATTTTTTAAATCTAAGTATTAAACATTTAATTTTACATATAAGTGTAAATAAATATATAAATTATTACAATTAAAAAATAGAACCACCATGAGAAAAAAGGGCAATGAGAATTGTCCAAGATTACAACAAGAGTGTTTGACCATGTAAATGTGCTTGACCGTTGCAGTGACCGGACATTTGTGACGGAAAGGACAGAAACAAGTGAAGGAGCTGCCAGTGCTGGTCCACATGGCAGAACAGTAGATGATGTAAGTAGATGATGTGACGGTCATGTGACCATAGCTTTTAGACTTATTGTTCTTTAGACTTTTTTCATTTCTTTCACACTTTTCTCCTTTTATCTCAAATTCTTCTGAAATTGAGCATGTGCATTATTCTAGTAAATTGAGAGTGTCATTTTATTATGTAAATTATACAAATGAATGTAAATGATGTAAATTATGCAAATTTATGTAAATTATGTAAATTATGCAAATTTATCATCTAAAGTTGCTGAGTAGGCTAAAACTAAAACACCAGCAATAGGCTGAGCCAGATCTTCTGTCTTTCTGTTTGAAATCACAAATATAGAATAATTTGTTAAAAAATTATAAACCATTACAGGTTAATGCTCTTATTGGTTACCAATTAGGCTGAGAATGAGATTTAATTTGGTTGAAAGACAATGTGATTATGTGACTTATAATCACCTTTCTGAATAATTGTGTCCTCAGAAATAAATAAAGCACTGATAACTATTTGTGTCTGCTACTGAAACAAAATCTCTCTGTAGGAAGAAGCTTTAGTGCAACCTACGTAATCATACCCGATCCAGATATTTATCTGTTTTGCGATCAAAGGTCTGATGGCATAGACTAACGAGAATGCTCGCTACCTATCCTGGTTAATCAATAGCCCTATGCAGGCTGACCAAAAAATGCAAATCTGAAAGTTTGAAATACAAACTTCAAAGTCCATTTCAACAATGATCCATAGAGCTGTGAATGTAATTGTTTCTACAATGGAAAAATCAATACTCCGATCAGCTATAATACAGAGGTTTCCTGTGAACACTAAATGTCATAGCGATCGTCATGTGCTGTTGTCGGGAGTAATAGGAGATAGCTAATATTGTTCAAAGTAACACCTGGTTAATTGCTTAACCATCCAGGTAAATGTGTAATAATTACAGGTAAACAAAATTTCTAATTGCTCGAGTCCTAGATTTTCTGAACTGCATTGATAAAACAATAAAAAAAAACTCTGGGTTATAATGGAGTGAATACATGGATGATTTATGTGTTATTCAGTCGATTACATCAGCATACAAATCTGGGTCATAATTGATTTTCAATTTGTGGTTCAATTGTTCTTTGCTCTGTTAACTCATTCACCCCTGAAATTTCATAATGAACTATTCCAACCTTTTAATTGGAATAATTCACATGTGTCTTCAGGGGTAAATTAGGTGATGAACAATCACAACAAGCTAGCCTAATTCTGACTTTTGAGTTACCTGATGTAACTGTATGAAAAGGCAATTTCATATTGGGGGGATTTAATTGATTTTTTAAAAAAAAAATAATAAATAAACGAAAGTCTGAAGTATTAAATTATCTGGAGATGTGATCAATTCTAGAGATAAATTTGTCTGTGTACATTTTAATCATACCTGAAAATTAACATTAAAAGTTTATAATATGTTAATTCATGTACATGTACATATTGTGTTTACAGATTAATATAACACCACCTGTAAAATATTTCTCTGTGAAGTTCTGATGACTAGCATGATAAATACATATATATATATGCTTTGTCACCTTCATCAGAAAATTATGTCTGATGAAGGTGACAGGATCTGTATGCAATCTAGACTTTATTTATGGATTATTTCCATTCTCATATCTGCGATTGTATTTGATTTCTCAGGCAATATGGGAAAATTTTCCCTCTGAAATGAAAGATTCAGCCTCCAAGGTGAGATGCTTGGGCATGTCCTGTGTGACCCTTGACCCCATAGTCACATTTCATGGCTTGACCAATCATCTATTACTATCATAGCACCAAATGTTCATGTTAATATGTTCCATTCATCTATTATTGTCATTCTGCATATCAACCCATTCACCCCTAAAGTCACATTTGAACCGTACCAAATCAAAGACTGGACAAGTCCATTTAAAAAATGTAGGGGTGAATGAAATAATTTGAATTGGAGGGGCTTTATTTAAGCTAGTTAATATTGGTTAAATAAATACATGTGCCCTGTGCTTTTAAGCTACACGTAATATATCATACAGTGGCGTAGCACACATGTATGCTTGTATGCTCAAGTACATACACTAAAATTTTCAAGAAAGATTTTTGCCATGTACACAATGTATGCTTGCCAGTATTTCTCCTTAAGGATCACTTCCAAAAACTGTAAATAAATGTTAGAAACTGTTTTTTTCCTGTATGACTTTCGTTTCGATAAATCATTTCTGAAAAGAAAACCATGCCTTGCGGCATACCTTATACTATTTCTCTGATTGAACTTCCTGGTGAACAGATGAAGTTAAGGGTATAAAGAAAAACCACATTGCAGTGGGGTTGGAGATCCTTATTTGCAGCTATATATATCAAAACAGTACTTTTCTGGTAAAAATAGCTAACTAAGATATTAACTATATCTGAACATCCAAGTGATATTTTGTTTAACTCATTCACCCCTGAAGACACAATTTGAACTCTTCTAATTCAAAGGTTGGAATAGCTCATTATGAAATTTCAGGGGTGAATGAGTTAAAAAAAATGATAATTTGAAATTCATCTTTTTATCAAAATGATCTTCTGTGTCATCATTGCATTGCTTCACTGATAACACATGCGTTGTAATCTGGTTGGACATTTGTGTTTTTGAATAACTGCATGTCGCTATCATACCTATACCATCACTGTTTGATGCTGGCACTGCTTCATAGATACCTTAACCACATCTAGACTAGAATAACCCTGCAGATCTATTCTATTAGATATTTTAACCCATTCACCCCTAAAGTCACATTTGAACTTTACCAAATCAAAGACTGGACAAGTCCAGTTTAAAAAAGTACAGGTGAATGAGTTAAATGGAGACTCTTATAAGTGTACCATTTTTCAAAGTTCTAGTCTAAAACTCTGACATAGAATTCCTTCTACATTGTGTATTCTCCCTATTCACTTGTTTTCTCACTTTCTGGGTGACTTCTACTATGAATAGCGTACTTATGTCTGAAATTATGTATGTATTTACTTGAAAAACAATGTAATTACAATGCAAAAAAGGTCCGTTATCATTTGATATGCCTATAACTACACATTAGATGGTCTGGTGGTACATTGGATAGCACTCTCAGATTTCACCAAAAAGGTGTTGGTAGCCAGCCCGACTATGTGGGTTTTCTCTGGGTACTTTGGTCACATGAAGACCCTTTGTGTGCTATCATCCAAACCAAGTGATTAATGTAAACCGATAGACTTGTTTCATAATCGTTTGTAAAATAAATAAAGTTTATACTACTAGACATTATCAAATGAAGATGAAAATCGCATATAAAACTAGTGTTATACATGTGTAGAGGACCTCAAATCTCCGACATGTGTCGGTGAGTGTTTGTAGACACACAATCTAACGGCCTCGCCTTGTGTCAGTGAGTGTTTGTAGACACACAATGTAACGGCCTCGCCATCAAACTTGATCACTTGTGATTGATGATCACGTGTAAATGCTGCTTCAGACACTCCTGACCGATCTGTAATGTTTAGCCTTTCATCTAGTGGTCTGCAATGTGACACAATCAATATATTGATCTCATGGTGATTGATTTCTCATTACGTTTTCATGTGTGGGTTTGTTTACATTAAGGATGATGAGAAAATCATTATATTGATGTATAAGAATTATAAGCATGACAAATTGTTTATGAATTAATTAAAGGAAATATGATTGATATCTCAAAATCCATAAACTTCCATGTTTACAAATCAGATACTGTAACGCCGGAAATTTCAGTGGGGATTATATTTTCGTAATTTCAGTTAATCAATAACGTGATCGCAAAATTTATTTTCTTCACATGTCTAGATCACAAATTATAATTCGGGGAAATTTCATTTTCGAGTTTTGTGTCAAAATCACGAAAATTTAAGCCCGCATAAATTACACCTTATACGGTATAATAAAAGGATATTTCAAAATGTTCACCGTCATTCCTTACGTCCAATATTGAACTTGCCCACCTGTTTTAAAACTGTACTACAATTATTTGCCTCATGTAAAATCATGCTATTATTCAAGGGCAGAAGGTGTAGATAATGGATTGGTTGCAAACTATTTTATTACCTACATGCAATACTATCGTATAATTATTTCAACCTTAAAACTTCTTCTTAATTATTCAGGTAGAAGAACTCATGGAACATCAGTATTCTTTAAAAACAGGTATGTCAAGTTGTCCCATATCTTATAGTTTTAATATTAATATTATTTTCAATCAACTGATAATTATTTGATTTGAAATTAAAGAGAAAAAACAAACGTTTTTTAAAGGATTCATTTACATAAAGTTGGAGATAAAAAGTTGAAAATGTGGTATTGATATCAAAATGACGAAGATATTGATGGTCACATGAAGACTGGCCACCGTCTCTAGAATATTGAATTATTAAGAAAAAAGTTTAACTAAATCTTTTTTGATCACTTGGATGTCTGATTCTAAGTTCTAAACTAGGGGGAGATAAGCTAGTAGTAAAATTGCAGCTGAGAAATTCATAAAAACTTAGGGGATGGTAGCCAGTCTAGGTCACATGGTCAATTTAAGAATTCCTGTTTGTCTTCTAGCCTGCTGTGCGGCGCTGACAGAACTAGTCATGAATGACGCCAATGCCTATGAGATAGCCCAGGCAAATGGCATCTACTCCCTGGGGCTGCTCATCCTACCCCCACCCAAAGATTGTGGGGAAAAGGAGCGAAAGGGCATCATGAGTCTTCAGGTAAATATTCCCTAAAATCTGGATAATAAGCCTGATTTGAAAATAATCCTGGAACTCCTTACGGTCAAATGTATCTCAAAGTAAGCCTACTTAGATAATAGGCAGGCCTTAAAATTCCCATCTTTCCCTGATGGCAGACCTTGCATTAATCAACGATTATTCTGTGTTAAAAATAACTGAAAATGTTGATAGGTATATGAAATGAGTGCAATTATATACATTTTGTAGCAGTAATTTTTTTTGAATATTCTTAGCAATATGCAAACCATGACTCGGACCATTTAAAAGCGCTTCAAAAATACAGTCTTATTAAATGGCTTCGAAAATAAGACAGCCTTAGAAATGGGCTGTTTTGGACAATAACCGGGGGGATTTCTTACCAAAAACGAAAAGATTTAAGGGTAGTATGTGTAATGATAATACAAGCATGAACTTTAATTTGATGTTTCTGCTGTTTGGGAAGGGTAATAAGCCCATCTCCCATCAGTAAAGAGCATGTTTTTGCATTGTACATTGCAATGCATAGTTATTATGAAAAGCATTAACTGTTGATTGCAGAGTATCAAGCTTGATAGTGTTATGTATGTTACAGAGAAGTGCCTACCGGACTCTGAGGTTCTTGTTCAGTATGGAAAGGAACAGGAAGCTATTTAAGATGCTCTTCCCACCCCACCTGTTTGAGAAGTTCATCAGTATTGGTCATTACAACCGCGATCTGAAGGCTTACATCCCCCTGGTGGAAGCTATCAACAGTCTCCCTGTAAGTGTGTAGATTCTATAATGCACTGTATAAACTTTAGGTATTTTACAATAATGAAAGAAGTTTTCTAACTTATATAAATCACTCTTGCTTGTCCGAATGGAAGAAGTGCGCGGAGGGTTTTAATGTGGTAAGAAACTGGAGAACCCTGGGAAACCCACGCGGTCTGGCAGGTGACCCAATATCTTTTCATGTCTGATCGGGGAATCGAACCCTGGCCGCCTTGGTGAATAGCAAGTGTGTTAACTCATTCACCCCTGAATTTTCATAATGGACCATTCCAACCTTTGAATTGGAAGAGTTCATATGTGTCTTCAGGGGTGAATGAGTTAATCACCCGATATGATGCACTTGCAATATAACGAGTTTGCCTATGAAATTTAATGTGTGGCAATATATTGTGTTTCCATATATTGCCACACTGTTTTCGTCAATGCAAAGTCTGAATTTTTCTGCTTATACGGTACAGTAAAACCTCTTTATACTGCCACCATTTGTGTAGAGAAAGTTTAGCATTATAAAGGGGTTTGGTGATTAATTGAGGGAATGTATAAGGGAATTCTTACGAAAATGAGAAAAGAGACATTGAAATATGTTGCAGTAAACGAGGTGGCAGTAAATGAGGTGGCAAATCTAACGAGGGGCATTATATCGAGGTTTTACTGTATTTATAGTGATAAAAAAAAACATTCACCCCTAAAGACACAATTGAACTCTTCCAATTCAATGGTTGGAATAGTTCATGATGAAATTTCAGGGGTGAATGAGTTAATGTTGGTATGACAATTGTTCAGTCTATGCATATTCTTCTAATCAAATCTTCCCTTACATTTAAGCATTTACTTTTTACAGGGTGCTAAAGTTGAGGAGATAAAGAATAATGTAAAGGAGACTAATCACAACAAGACTGCGAGTCGGTCTATTGGAGAGTACGATGTGTTTGATCTGCTGGGCAAGGGCGCGTTTGGCTCGGTGTACAAGGTCAAGAAGAGGACTGCTGGTCAGTCCTTCCTGGCCCTGAAGGAGGTAGGTCACTGGTCAATAGCATCAGGCAATAGTTCTCTGGTCAATGGGTCAAAATCTAAGTGGTCAGTTGGTCATAGCTCTGGTCAATAGTATTGGGCAGTAGTTCTTTATTCAGTCCAGGGTTATGTAATTTAGGGAGCCTCTGGCGAGCTAAAATGAAAAATTTGTGACGAGGTTCATAAATTTCATATGAAATGAAAACGAGTGTAAGATCCTTTTTATCATATAATCAAGATTTGTGGCATTTATTCGTGTAAAACGACAATTTTCATGAAACCTTGAAATGTAAAAAGCCGCCATTT
>JAUMHH010213880.1:0-12565 GCA_032359455.1 Chlamys rubida | reverse complement strand
GAATTCTCAAATAATAAGATAAATCTCGCATATATTGTTTTTACTTCTTAGGTTCATGTAATATTTGATAAGGCAATCGGGGTTATTGATTAAGAGTGACTTTTCAGTAAGAAGCATGAGATGTACTCCCTCACTTTTATCAGACAAACACTTTAACTGTCGAAGGTGACTAAGTACATATAGCATTAATCATCGAAACATCACTCATAAACGTATCCAATCTTTACTGACCAACCTAAAAGAAATATCTAGAAAAGCACATTATATATGTGTGTTTAATGTGAGCATATATAGCCTCTTCTAGTCTAGTATTCTATCTACTCTTAATATACCTAAATACTTATTTTTGTGGTGTATGCTTCAGATGATATTTTCACGGGAATATTTGTTTCCAAAGTTATCAATTACAGACATGAAGGTCACATTTTAGAATATGAATACATATATCCTAGAAACATAACTATCTCTCCACGTAAATGAGCAAAATGATAATTCCTACCGTGTCTAGAGTGGAGAAGGTTCCATTGTTGTAGTATGCAATTGGTATGCCACTATAAACAATCTGTTGGAAAAACAGTCCCATAACAAGCAAACACGTGCACGTTTACAGCTATTCGACTCAGTTTGCTTGTTCTTCTTATCGAGGAGATATTTGCAACTCTAAAGAACATTTTTTTCTAATCTTACGATGCCATCTATTGTATACGTCCCGCAGAGTGTTGACAAAATAGCACCCATTAGACACAAACTTCAGTAACAAAATTGCAAAACCATTTCCCCAAATGTCAGCTTTTACATATTTTTCTTAGAATACTGATTATATATTAATTCTAACATGACTAAATATATGCTGATTTTAAATACTGTGGCTACGTTTTTTTAAGTTGGTTTTAAAACATTTCGATATTTTAAAACCCTTAATTTTCAAATATATGACATTTCTCGCGCCATATGCTGCAGTAAATAATGTCTTTGTTTTGTTTTCTTCTGTATCGACGTTTACTATTTTGTTAGGTAGGTCCTTTCTAATTTTGTATTTCTAATCACTATTTTGTGTAACTAGGAGGATGGCACTGCTTATAGATCGAGCATTTCCGATGTTAGCCATGACCTTATAAGTGTCTTTTTTCTTACAATTGTTTTTAAAATTAAGTATCTTTTGTAGACAAAAAGTTGCAAAATTTGTGACGTCATAAAGGGACCTTCGGGTAATTTCCCTCCTTTTGCTGTATTTCGGAACACATTACACACGGATCACTACTTTTTTACCCTTAGAACCCTTAGAACCACTAATGAGTACGTAATTGACGAAATGAACTCATGTTTGGTTTAAATATTTACAATGTTTTGCCTTCTGCATCAAATTACTCATTTTTAACTGTTACTTCCTTATACTTTGAATACGTGATTTTATTTTTACCAAAAAGATGTGTCCGGAAGATGTTTGCCCGCGCTTTAGAATAATACTGGCAGCAAATTAAAGTGTACGCTTTTTTATGTTATAGGATGCATCGGAAACATCCCGTGTAGACCAAATTCTCGAAAATTTCAAAGAGATGCGAAACGGGAACATCGGAAAAGATGAGTTTCTATACGACGAAACAAATGATGACGTATTCCAGACTCACCTCGACAGTTTCCGGCGAGGAAATTCCCATAAGTCTAAGGTCAACGGAAGTGTTGTCTTAGCAACCAGTAAATTGTATAGTCAAGCACGAACTCGTAAGGCAAGGGCATACTCCAATTTACACAAGAAACTCACCAGCGCTGTGAACTATTAAGTGAAATTCAACGATCAAATATATATAACTCGTAATAAAATGTGTTGCCATGGTTTCAGAACGACATAATCTGCTTTCTATCATACTCACGCAATTTGAAACCTCCAACCTCTTTTCGTTACCGATAAACCCAGTTAATGACAAACTTCACGAGTAACAAGTAAAACATATTTTAAGTTGCTCTTTAATCCCCAATGTTCAATACATTTGCATTTGTATGTTTATCCGCGCCTAATTCAGGTAGAAAGTCCCAGTGAACTGTGATCTACCCAAAACGTAGATGTCTCATTATTTGTTGAACATGTTTCTCATGGCTTTGAGCTACTTGCCCATTTATTTGGACAAAGAGTTTTACAGCAACAGATATATTTATTATCGTTTCCTTGTCATAAAAACACGTGCCTCACGACGGGGATTCGATCGCCGAACCTCTTGAGTCATAAACCAGGAAGTTTATTGGTTATGATATTTGATATACATACAGCAGAAAAGCAATTGGACTGTCTACCTTAAGTATATAGTCAACGAAAGTGAAGATATAATGACACAGATACAAATTCACACACAATTAAAGGAAAATTGAGTGAAAATCGACTATTTTTGTCCTGAAGAAATGTTTTTGCTTCGACCTTGTTGCAGTGAATCCTATTTAAACCAAACGTTCAAGACATATGTGTTTTCGGATTTCAGATGTTGAATTTAAAATGCATACTATTGAAACTAGATGAATTTGTGATTTAGACGGGTCTCCGAATAATTTGTTCAGACAATTTATAAATTTAAATAGTGTTGATGAGTATAAGTAAACGATCGTATTAATGACTTCTTCCAAAGTGTCAGTGTGCATTGTCATTTATCATAATAGTATCACTGTTTTTTTATTTTCTCGTTTTCCCATAAGATTGTGATAAACCATCTTGTCAAATTCATTAGATTTGTAAGTTTAGATACGAGGGACAGCCCTTCCTTGATCACATATGTTGTTTTTGTCATATTGTATCAAATACAAGGATTTTAATGTTTTCTCTTTTTTGACAATAAAGTATACATAATAAAACAACAAGTAACAAACCTTGCTCCTTATTAAACAGGGGCCGCGGTGGCCAAGTGGTTTAGGCATCTAACAGTCTGCTATCACTAGCCCTCCACCACTGGGTCGCGGGTTCGGGATACCTAAATGTACATGGGGCAGTCGCTAGGTACTGGCCTTAGGTCGGTGGTTTTTCTCCGGGAACTCCGGCTTTCCTCCACCACCACCACAACCACCTGGCACGTCCTTCAATGACCATATCTGTTAATAGGACGTAAAACACAACTAAACCAAATCATTATTTACTTGTCATTTAATCTAAGGAAAGCAAACGTCTGCCATGGAATGTGTTTTGTAAGGTGCAATCACTTGTTGTTGTATGTGTTTTACGTTGATCTTTTAAGATAAAAACTGGTATACTTTGCCGTAGCTTAAAGGCCACTTATCTCTTTTCGAGTACTGGCATAATATACACACTGACCATATTATTAAATTTTAAACTTACCAGTACACCTCTAAATTTTAAAATATATTAATTAAGGGTTTTAATGCCTTCTACGGTAGTAAAGACAATTTGGATTTCAAACTTTTTAGTCCCTAGCCTCGCCGATGAGTCCTAGAAGAACGAAACAGCTGTGTGATGCAGCGTAATTCATTTTTGGCTTATACTGTATATATATTACCAAATTTTAAAGGTGCATCACATGTGTATGTGTCACGTTCATCGTTCATGCAGAACTGGAGTCACGCAAGCAACTATATTTTCTATACTTATGCATAAAATCACAATTTGGTATTCAAGAATAATTAGATATTAGACATCCGCACCAACTCAACGTAAAAAGACCTGCGTCATGAATTCCTTATTTTAGCTGTTTTGAAATCGAAATCATTTTGAAACTGGAAATTAATACAGAACACTGATAGCTGGACTACTTTAAAGCGACATAAGTAAGAGATTAGTCTTCAACAATGTACCAGAATATAAATATACATAATGCATAACTTTTCATATTCCTTGACTGTTACTTCTGGTTACGTCATACAAGTAAAACAATAACCAGTTTTCCTAGAAGTGTTGAAAAGGGTAAAGTGACACTTAAACTGCCAGTTTGGGATTCAGCAAAAGATTAAACAAATAACCTTTGAAGACAGATTTAAACAGAGGAATCAGCTTATTCAGCTATCATCGAATACATAGGTGAGTTGCAACTTATCATAAAAGTTCTAAATCAAAGGGCTCCGCTCTCCATATATATAATTCACTTCTCTGCACCCGTGAGAAATTTGAAGTTTTTCTGTTCGCTTACTTGCAGTAGATTCATGTAGACTGATTCTTTAACGTACATTAAAAGAATCCCCTGCTTGGGGCTTGACCGGCTTTGAAACCGATTGTCGCTCCTATGTACAATTGGTCAGTTTGTTTTATACCTGAAAGAAATAAAACAGTTGACCGCGTGCCTTTGATTTTGTCCAGTCATATCCGAAGGTCGTAAAGGAGATACGTGAATAGAAATTGGAACCCTTAGCTTTGGAAAATGCGGGTCACAACAAGTGACATGCAACAAAATCAGAGCCATCCGGGCTGTAAGTTTGTTATAGTCATTTGACGAAGAGGTCTTGTATTTGATAAGTATGAAGTACATATTGTTCAAAAAAGGAAGAAAGGACATAGGAACAGCGGTGAAAACAGTCGGATAACCGTCAAAGACGGTATTCTACGACCAAGACTCTGACAGGTTTGATCATTCAACATTTCCAAATGACGCATTTCCCCTTTTACCTAAAACAAAAAGAATCAACAAAAGGCACAGAAAGGTTTAATCGCGTTGATGACGCTTAATTTGCTGCATATCTTGGAAAAGTACAGAAAATATTAAAATATTTTGAATTTCAAAACGTACATCTTAATTGATAAATATTTGAAAATGAGCTTGAAAACCAAATCTAATTTTATGAATTGTATGTTTTGTTTTACGCATAAAAAATAAAGTCTTGATCATTTGTAACAACGGTTGATTAACTTTTATTTGTATGCTTACATGTACGTAACGAGTATATTAGCAAAGGTCTGTTGGCTTACTTCAAAACACGTCAACATGTTATACGTAAATATATGTAAGAAAAGAAGCATCAACTTATGTATCAAATTGCTTTATTACAAAACGGTGCTTTCACTCTTTAACAGTGAACAGTACAACACAATACCTTAACTTGATAATGATTACAGTAGAATACTATTAATGAATTTCGTACAATTTCTTCGTAAATAATTCTAACATACATTGTAATATCACAGGTTAAAAAGACACATTGAATGAATTAAAATTCTTTTTCTGCAATGAACAGAGATCTTATAAGTTTTTTCGTCCATTTCCTTCAAACTTGAAATTTCTTATTTAGTTACCTTATTTTAGTAGTTACCGTATTTTCCGGGGTATTAATCGCACCCTTAGATAGACCGCATAGTCAGTTGTATAGCATTCATTCACAAATAAACCGCACCTTTGGATAAACCGCAATGAGTTGGTGATAAGTCTGGTCCCATACCGATACACTACCGACCCGATAATTATTATTTCTCAGCGATCTGAAGATCATACAGAAATTTTTGCTGATATTCTTATTTCTTATGGTTTCATCCATGTATAAACTGCACCGTAATTTAAACCGCGGGGGCCAAAAACGAAGAAAAAAAGGAAAAAAAGGTGCAGTCTATCTGCCGGAAAATACGGTACCTTATTTAAGTAGTTACCTTATTTCAGCAGTTAAACATCTTATTTCACAGTGACTATCTTGTTTTAGCCATTACTTCATTCAGAGATTACCTTATTTCAGTGGTGAAATTCTTTTATCGATCACCTTAAATAAGCAGTTACACTTTTTCAGCAATCAAATAATTTACTTTAGCAGTTAAACATCGTATTTTAGCTCTTACAATATTTCAGTGGTTACATTATTTCAGCGGTTATCATATTTGAGCATCGTATTCAAACATAAATAATGTTTTAGTGGATTGATAATTTCAGCGGTAATTTAGCAACAAAACTTTGCTTCAAAAGTTAATTTCATTTTAGCAGAAATATAAGTTTCTGGTATTCTCTTCATAAATGATGTTTGGACCGATATTGGAATGCAATTTCATAAGAAAATGAATAGCAATTTAAAACTGTGTAACCGGAATGTGTAGACGCACTTAAAATGTATGATTGTGCAAACGACGATGGAACTCTGGCATATAATGGTGCTATGTACTGATCAGGGTATGTTGATCTAACATATGATCGGTCTAAGTGAAAATTGATTTTCAATGCTGAAGAGCTGGTACCTTTTTATAAATACAGTAGATCTCAAACTAACTCAAATTTGGATGAGTGGAAACTACCCACTTAACAAGAATAGTAGACTCTACCATGCATTGATATGGATGAGCCCATTATGGTCTACAGTGGTGAAAGGGTTAACAAGAATAGTCTCAACCAAAGGAGTAATTATTGTTTAATTACACAACTTCAACACCCAGATAACTCGTCCTTTTCTCATGGATCAAATGAGTTCCAGTTAACTCATTCACCCCTGAAGACACATTTGAACTCTTCCAATTCAAAGGTTGGAATAGTCCATTATAAAATTTCAGGGGGGAATGAGTTAACAACGTTTAAATGTACCATAGTTATCCAGCAACAAGCCCATGCCCGGTAATAAGCCCATCCATATATATATTGCAGTTCAGTAGAAATGCCAACAAACGATATTTTACTGTCCTTTAAAAGCTCATATCCTGCTTTGAGTCGTCGGAAATTTTGTATGCCACCTGGGCTTATCAGAGGATAAATATGGTAAGTTCATGTGATATTTTTCTCAAGGTCTAAAAATACCCCCGTGTTTTTTTTAACAAATCAACATTAGAATTCAACTTTGTAAGGCATATTGGCTTCAGAAATCAATAAAGTAACTTAAACCTGATTAAAATTGAACTGATATTTAACCCTTTCACCCCTAGGTAACTTTAGTCGACTCTACCATGCATTTATCTGGGTGAGTCAATTATGGTGTACAGTGGTAAAAGGGTTAATGCTTCACCCTGTTTTGTAATTTAATAACAAAGAGAACAGACATATGTAAACAATAATCACATATCAATATCAATAAAAGTTCTATTGAATTAAAACTAATTTCTGGTTTAATTTAAAAAGATCACAGTCCAGTCACTATCACAGCCATAGGAACATACAGGATACTGTAAAAATCTGTTTTATATTTTCATGCTCATGTTTCTTAGATTTGCTAAATATGTATCTCTTTTTTCAAGTGTGTTCCTCTAATTGACATGGAGCATACTGTTAAGGTAAGAACGGATTAACTTTTAAGACATTTGTAAAATTATAAGTTACAAAGCAAATAAAGAATTTGTGGTGTGCATTTTTTCATAAACATTTTTTTTATCACAGAAATCGCAAAAATTTGAACCCTGTCAAAAAAACAAAAAAAGTTTTACAGTATTCAGCAATAGATAACAAGCATATGTTTGGCTTCAGAAATCAATTTGTAAAATAAATTTTTGGTTAATATAAAATAAATAAGAATTATATAAATATTAACAACACTATGTAAAGCATCATCATTTGACTTTATATTTTGGCGTCAATATTATAGAAAGTATCAAAGATTTAAAACTATTCAGGCCTTGTCAACGTGAAACGTAATCCCAGCTAGGATTTCTTTAATAATAACGCAGTTCAGACATTTTATACCAAATTGAAGAATTATACAACACAAATTCCATAAGGACTGTTCCATAATTTATTATACAGGGGAGACTGGACACACCTGTATACATATATTACAGGTGGTGGTGTTAAAAACATCTGCCTACCATTCCTTATCTTCAATCACTTTTTGAATTTTATGGTTGGTGTGGGTCTCTGAAAAAGTGCCTCCCACCCCTCCTCTACAGTAAATTCTGGAACAGCCCTGAAGATATTTGATGAAATAACTCTTTTGATTAAACATATTTTTTTGCTTTAAAGACTTACTTTTTGCACCAATCAGAATTTTATCTTCACTTTCAGCATAAAACACTTGAAATACCTCAGTGATTTTTGAGACAAAGATATTTGATTCCTGGACTTACGTGTTTCCTGTCGGACTTTCCCAGATTTTGAGAATCCACTAACTGTATCACTTAGGAAAGTCTCTCATCAGAAAATTTTAAAAAGTTGTTCAGGACTTGTCCGAAAATAAAATCCTACAAAAAATCACTAACAGTTTGGGTAATACTGTTTGAAGAAAGATAGAATTTTTTTGAAAAATAAATTTTTAAAGTAATTTAGTATTACTGTGTATATATCACAAATTATGATGAAAGTTTTATTTTCAGTCAGTGTTTTTTTTTAATTTGAGTTTCAACAAATACAGTCAGTCTTCAGTGTACATAGTTAAACATAAAAAAGAATTAGGTATGTAAAATAAAGCACAGCTGACAAAAATAATCAAATATCTTTTATTTATCTTATAACTTAAACCATTACATACTTTTCTCTCTTTCTTTCTCTCTTTTAAACTATCTCACTCTCAAATTCACCCAGGAAAAATATATATGAAAATATTGGTTACCATTCCTTATTAAATATCATCTATATATGTACAGGTATAAATTTCTTAAATACTACAAATGTAAAAGTTATAAGTAAATTTATACTACAAAACAATCCCCAACATGGAAAGAATGCTATTATTTAATGCTTGTTTCGTTTCCAAGGAACATTATATATAAGTACAGAAAAGAGAAACATCTTTTCTCAAAACTAAATTTATTACTTCTTTAAAACTGGAAATCTATCACAGAAAATTACACCACATTCCCATCAAAATTTTGCATCTACCCAAACATTTGGCACTCGACATTAGTATGTCTATATATTATATTACAAATAACTTCATGTATTAATTTGATGTGTGAAAAAAGGCAGCAGTTTCTGATATTAATCTCAATAAAGGCGGCGTGGCCTCAGTACAGTAGGTGGGCCTCAGTAAGTAGGCATGACTTCAATAATGTAGGCAGGACCTCAATAAATAGGTGTGGTTTCAGTACAATAGGTGTGGCCTCGGTAAAGAAGGTGTGGCCTCAACAAAGTAGGTAGGACCTCAATAAATAGGTGTGACTTCAGTACAATAGGTGTGGCCTACGTAAAGTAGGTGTGGCCTCAATATAGTAGGCATGGCTGTGTACAATAGGTGTGGCCTCAGTAAAGTAGGTGTGGTCTCAATATAGTAGGTGTGGAACTCAGTATAGTAGGCATGGCTGTGTACAATAGGTGTGGCCTCAGTTCAGAAGGCATAGCTCCTGTAACCTCAGTAAAGACAGAGTTCTCTGTTCCCATACTTGTCTTCCACAAATAGATGCAGCCACAACAAAGAAGGTTATTTGTTCTTGTGCCAGTAACTTGACCAGGCTTCAGTGAGCCGGAGCCAATAACGGTTCGTCCAGGGTTGGTACCATTGACTGGGACGGAATAAAGTATTTCTGAGAGGACTTCAGTGTTATCAGGATAGGTTCTTGGAAACGAGAATCAAACTCGTCGATATGGCTACGGAACGGATTGATATACAGTGTTTTCATTGGTAGGTTGATACTGGGAGTGAATCCTGTCAGTTGACCAGGAGGAGGCTGGTTTCCGCGATTTGTTGTGGCCAGTTGCCGATAATCTAGGACAAGAAATGAAATACTCATCAATATAAAATAATAATATCACACTACAATAATGTTTATTACATTTAATGATATGGGGTTCAATGATACAGAAAGAATGGAGAGCAGGGCAACTCCAATCTTCAACATTAAATTGACTTGGAGTGTAAAAATGCTACTGGCCCGAACAGGCTTCCAACCACGGATCTACGAACTCCAGGTGGACACTAAATAAACTGATCAAGTTCCATCGCACCTGTATCTTACGCCTTCTCTAAAAGATCCAGAATATATCTAAATAGGTTCAGTTTTTTAAATTAATTAAATATTTAAGTAGTTACTAATTAACAATAACCACCAAATTTACATAGTTTATGATAAAGAAACATTACATATATATATACAGACAATAGCCCTGAAACATTTTTTTTAAGAACTTAATAGGAAAACTTCTTTAAAATATCTATGATATCCACACATCAGATACTCACCAATATGTAAGTTAGTTTCCCGGTGAGGACGGCATTTACTTGTGTGAGTTTCACCAAGACGTACCAGAGCAGGCTTACTGTGAAGAAAAAAAATGGAAATAATTTTTTTAAACCGACAATTTTCAGGAAGTTTTCAGTTAATTTTTAAGCCTTGATACCATAATTCAGTGCGGCAATTTTTTTTTATTTCAGAACTGTTTTAAAAAAAGTAATATTAGTTTAAAGAATTGACTACTATTGTATAATAACATCATTAATAAATGTGTTAAAATGCAGAAAGATGAATCCACTTTTCTGGTATAAGACACAGCTAATAAAAGACTTGCATGTGAAGACTTTTAATCTGTGTAGCTTCTTTTTCACAGCCTATTTTCAACATGGCTAACTTTTAGGTCTGTTAATTATTTTAATGTAGTTTAGATGCGAAATTCTGATCCAGATAATTTTAAGATTGCTAAATTGTTATTTCTCAGTTTATCCATGTGGTATTATACTGTTCTAACAAAATAGAATTTCCTCTGGCAGCTTACTTTGTTGTTTTATTAACTAAACATGAATTTATGATTAAAAAAAGTGAAAAAATATTATTTATAGCAAAATTTTGAACTTTATTTAATATCAGTGGTACAGAAAATATTTAATTCATTTTAATTGCAATCTTACTTTCCAAATGACAAATCAGAAGCTTATAAATAATGTATCTTATTTTTTTTAAATCATGTCAACTTAAGAAATAAATTAGATGGTACTGCAGTTTTAAACATAAACAATTTAAGGGTTACTTACTGTGGGACTTTTGGTAGCACAAGGACAGTGTTTTTGGCCTGTACCACATTGTCCTGGGACCCAGCCCCGCGCTTGCCTCCCTTTCTAACCCCGTCCACGGCCTTCTCCATCATCATGTCGCAGAAATAGTTCAGGGCATCCATGTAAGTGGCCGTCTCCACCACCGATGCGTCGGGTGGCTTGTCAAAAGTCACTGACAACAGAAACATGATTTTTGGGAAAGGATTTTTACATACATTATATATTATTAGTAAGATAACAAATTGAAAACAAAAAATTCTGAAAAAGAATTAAGATTAGTTGTGTGCACTAAATGTTTATCACTGACATAATTACGTCAATTACATCTGATGAGGGCCCACCTAGTGGACCGAAACATGTAAACTGGATTAAATTTATCACAACTCCCCATTTTATGTTGTTTGGTCATCTCTTCTTTTGAATTCCGATTATTCTAATGGCCGAACTAGTGAATTCTAATGGCCGAACTAGTGAATTCTAATGGCCGAACTAGTGAATTCTAACGGCCGAACTAGTGAATTCTAATGGCCGAACTAGTGAATTTCATTTAGGAATCCATCAACTGGGGTATGCAGAACTTCACTGAACATCCACTTGTGGACGCTGGATCTCATTTTCTCGTGTATTTATTAATTACATAAAGTCGCAAACATCCCAGGCCAAGTACAATCCTCATCAATTTCATCGGTGGTCTAGTATAGTCACGCGGCAGTACATAGTACATACAAAGTGTTAAGAGTCTAATTAAGCCAGACTTCCTTGTTACAGACGCTGTGCACCTTCTGCCTGTCAAGTTCAAGACCCAGAAAATACGAATTCTTTCACAGTTTGAGTTCTGAATATATTTACTTTTGAAAAATCCATCTTCAATTTATTTTCATGGGTTCTTGTCAACTGTATTATCAAAAACAATAGGTTTTACAATATTAAATTTAAGTATATCCAGAATTCTATGAGTACCGTATAGCGCTTTAAATTTGCGGAGTCAATATTTCGCGGTTTCATATTCAGGACATATTGCGGGGGTTAAATTTCGCTGTGCACCCGAATCCCATGTGTCGTGTAAAGTATTTTGAGTGTCATCATTTAAGGGTTAACCCTCGAAATACAGGTAAACCGTTTGAAAACACTGATCCCGAGCGTCGTCATCCGACAGTGACTTCTCTCGAAAGAAAATCAAATGTGTATGTACCTTTGTAGGAGTAAACTGTAATCAATTAATCACCTACTGTGTACACATCAATACGTTGTGGCCACTTATAGGTAAGTGTTGTTTTTACATGGACTGCCCAGTTGTCCGGTGATAATCTGATTTGGGTTAATTTAAGCTTGCATAACAGCAATGGGTTATAAGTATGTTCAACATGTTGTGATAAGGTCTGTAAAAATGGTTAACATTTTCGATAATTTCGCTGGTGTTTAGAATTCGTGGATATTAGTCAAAGCGCGAATATAGCGAAATAAAAACCCCGCAAAATATAACTGCTATACAATACTATCACAATTACATGTGTGTAGGACTAGGGACTCGTATGTAGATTTATCACTGAATGAAAAAACCTTATAATTAGTTGACCTTGGATGTAGGATCCTTAAGTGTACTTATGACTTCTTTTAAAGTTTTTTGTTACATCAATATGAGAACTGAAAGTCAGGGTAGAATGATCATACTGAAGTGTGACAGAAGAGGGCATACCTGTCAAGTCTCACGATTTGGTCGTGATGCTTACGATCTCGAGTAATAAAATCTTTGTGAACACGATCT
>JAUMHH010213869.1:0-12565 GCA_032359455.1 Chlamys rubida | reverse complement strand
TCCCATTAACTCCCGAGTGTTGGATTGTATTCCTGGAGTTTGGTCCCATTAACTCCCGAGTGTTGGATTGTATTCCTGGAGTTTGGTCCCATTAACTCCCGAGTGTTGGATTGTATTCCTGGAGTTTGGTCCCATTAACTCCCGAGTGTTGGATTGTATTCCTGGAGTTTGGTCCCATTAACTCCCGAGTGTTGGATTGTATTCCTGGAGTTTGGTCCCATTAACTCCCGAGTGTTGGATTGTATTCCTAGAGTTTGGTCCCATTAACTCCCGAGTGTAATGGATTGTATTCCTGGGGTTCGGTCCCAATTTACTCCTGAGTAATGGATTGCAGTTCTTGGGATTGGTCCCACTAACTCCTTTGAGATGGATTGCGGTCCTGTAAGGGCTTGACCCTGACTAACATTTTTGCATTGAACTGCTCTGAATAATTCCTTTTGAACGTTGGATTGTGATCCTTTGGGTTGTTTTGCCGATTAGCTCCATATTTTTGGATTGTGATCCATTGGATTATTTCGCCAATTAGCTCTGTACTATTGGATTGTGGTCTTAGGATGTTCCCCAGCACTAATGCTCAATTGTTGATGTGTCTTTCATTATTACACTACAAGTTATTTTGATTGCTACAAAGTTTTGTTTCCGTTGGGTCTATTCGTAACAATGACAGATGCAGATCGCTTTTGGAAGTTTGTGGGATTGTATGCAGTGTTATATACCTTTTGAGTCATTTTCATTTTTTGGAATGGTTGAGATAATAATTGAATTTTTTGCAAAAAAGTAGAATTCAGTAATGCATGTAAATTAGATGGAAGATTTGAAGATTGGCAGTGATTTGTTTGTTGACAAATCTAATAGTTTGTTCCTTCTGTGATCTTAATTCTTTATGTACACTTAAACCTTGTTATACTGTCACAATTTGTCCAGAGAAATTTTGGTGTTATAAAGGGGCTTGGCGATAAATTGAAATTGAGAAATGTATAAAGGAATTTTCTAAACAAAAAAATAAGTAAAGGGAAATTGAAATACGTTGGCAGTAAACGAGGTGGCAAATGAAATGAGGGGCATTATATTGAGGTTTTACTGTATAGTGATAAATGAGGGGCATTATATCAAGGTTTTACTGTATAGTGATAAATGAGGGGCATTATATCAAGGTTTTACTGTAATTAAAACAAAATATCTTGTATATTTTACCAGTGTATAACACATATATATGTACAGTCAACGATACACAAGTAATGAAATAGCATAATGTTTTCAGTTCATTTCTCCCTTATAAAGCCACAATTAATCCAGTTGTCCCAGTATACCGCCAGTATTTTAAGGGACAGGTTGTCTTTTTTTTATACAAGAATGTCATCAAGTAATCAAAGTCATCATACAACCTAGCGATCGACTTTAGATTAACCCATTCACCCCTGAAGACACATTTGAACTCTTCCGAATCAAAGGTTGGAATAGTTCATTATGAAACTTCAGGGGTGAATGAGTTAAAGATTGCTGTATAATAGAGGCTATATGCTATAGTTTATTTTGTATGTAAATACATTAATCTTGACTTGAAGATAATGTTTCAGTTATGACGACTGCATGTGACAATTAGATACATCCTAAGCGGTACATAATGGATGTATATACAATGTATTGTGCTGGAGATCATCCAATCTATGATGTTGCATAAAAAATATCATAATTAAGTTGTCAGTGTCTTATGATCTGGCTTTTCAAAAGGAAATGTGGCAGATTTTAATTGTACATTCGCCTTCTAGCTTCGAGCTTTCAGGAATTTCCCTTCAGCTGGAATCACTGACTACTCTCTTTCCTGTTACAAATGGTGTCCGTGGCCCTCCCTGTGGTGACAGGGAGTTAGAACATGAGTGAAGACAAGATAAGCTATTCAGGCCCCTAGGGCCTCTTGTAAATGTAAATAAATGAAGATTGAAAATTTAAGTTTACAAACATTAATTAAAAGCTGTTTATTTAGGTGTCAGATGTATGTTTTTTGTTCTCTACATATTTTTATATTGTTGAACGTTTTTTTTAAAATTCATCATCATACTTAGGAGATTTTGAAATGCAACCAACAGATCAGATCCCCATACAGCTTCAACGCCATGTGATTCAGGCAGATGCATGGGTGTCACTATGGTGATCTGGCTAGCTATACCATTCAATATAGACAGCTTCAGAAACATAATTCCATAGATTCTGATTAAAAGGGTGGGTTACACAAGTTTTTAGAAGAAAATGCTAAAAAGAAGATAAGAATTGTCATCAGAATTCTAAAGCACACCGACTGAGAATGGATTGTGTGGCCCCAGGTGTGGGTGGGGAGATCTATACGGATGTACATGTGGGTTTTTAGTATCCAAACTGTTTGTATTTTGTCCCGAGAGCTAGCGGCTGAGTCTATGTAAACACACGCTCAGAACCAACCACCCTTGAATGTTACTGAGACGAAACCAATATGACTGCCATCAATCATATTTCTTTCACAATTAATAATCTGCCATCAATGAATGTTGATTCAAACCAGTATTATTGATTGAAGAAATAGTAGATTTGTGTTTGTGTATTATTATCTGATAGAGGAAGAATTGAGTGCTGACAGCATTACATATGTGGGATGTTTTAATTGTTAATTGGATAACTAACTCCTTCGCCCCTGAAATTTTGTAATGAACTATTCCAACCTTTGAATTGGAGGAGTTAAAATGTGTCTTAATTCTGAGGGGTATATGAGCTATCGCCTTCTAGCTTTGTGCTACCTGTTTTCATTGTACACATCACACCTGTTTTTATGTAATAAACATTGAGTCACAAATATAAGGTTTTGTCCGTTAATTGTGTGAGATTTCATAAAAAACTACATTATCTTAATAGCAAAAATCTGAAAACTAGCCTAGCTGGCATAAAAAACATATATTAGTATTAGGCCTTGGTGTCAGGCCAGTAGAATTGTATTCCTCAAATCTCCTCCGAATTCTTATGTCATAAGTACCACATCCACTGGGCCTTTGTGAACCACGAGTTTGAGATTTAAGTATCGGAAGCATGCTACCACACATGGGTAAACTTTATCCTACAGAAGTCAGGTTTGGCCATTACATTTGATGTTGATATATTTCCTATAAATCAGAAATAAACACAGGTACATAAAACAACATATCAGAGGAATCCTACACACACCCTCTGGTGTCTTTATTTATAATATATTAAGTAGGAGTAACGAAAGGCTACTTCTGACATTCAATGACATTACGTACATATCATTACAGGTAGAACAAACACGTAGGCGCTGATATAAGATCATATTCTATATTTTAAAGCCGAAGGTATATTCTGCATATGGTGAAATTAATGTACTTGTAGTGTTAAATGGGGGAAAATACAGTTCTTCAAGAAGAGGTACATGCGCTAATTATGTAACATTACATGGTTTGAAATCTACATATTGAAACATATATCTATTCGATTTGTTCAAAAGTGTTTGTTGAGGTAGTATAAATTGATATCAAGTTGAGGATCTTTCATTATCATAAAACCACCGTGGGATATGTATAATCAGAAATCTCACACAATATCACTGGTGAGAGACATTTTGGAGGAAAGTCGTTTATCTCCCGTAATGGAAGAACGAGCCTCACCCAGTCCAAAAGAGGTAAGTGTATAAAATGTTCATAGGGACCTGAAAATTAGTTACAAGATTATGTCTGAACCTGTTCTGATGTGTATATGGAGTTTTATTAAATATTTTAGGGTTTTAGATCAAAACTCAATATTATGGTATAAAAAAAGAAGGGAGGTTAGCTCTCAAAGTCTTAAAATTGAAACAAAATCAATTTATATAAAAAAGCTCAGTAATATTGGAAAGATTGATAATTTTTCTTTTAATATAACCTACTAAATACATGCAAAATGCATTCTGATGATTTTCTTTCCTTCAAACTATATTCTTTAACTACATCCAATGTTTTAACTGTTTGGGCGGATTGGTCAAGGGTTAACACTCCGGCCTTCCACGCAGGCGGCCGGGGTTGGATCCCCGAAGTCGTGGTACTCATGGATATTCAGAGAAAGTGTTTTTCTCCTGCCCACACAACTCCAACAACCCAGGTGGAGTGTAAATTGGTCTGGGGTGGATGTTGCGGTACCTGTGCTGTAACATTTGTGTGAGGTGGCACTATATAATATATAAATGATGCTGTACGAAGCACGGTCCCACTACAAACAGAACACATTACATCTTCAGCACACGTACACACAGGTATACACATAGGGAGATATTAGCAAGGTGGCATAGGACTAGTAGTTAGTGCCAGATAAGGAAGCTCCTGCGAATTCCTAAAAATTGTATCGATTAATGTATTTGCTGATTGTATTAATTGTATATCTATGTACTGTAAAGTGCTTTAGAGTGGCTTATGTTTGCTAGATAGGACGCTATATCAAATGCTGTATATTATTATTATTAATTATTTTATAGGAGTAGGGTTTTATGGTTGAATAGAAATATTGAAGCCCTTCACAAGTCAATGAATATTAACTAAAGAAATCAAATAATGGATTGGTTGCTTGGGGTTTTGTATCTTTGCAAACAGCATAGGTCTTGTGACTCCACATCTGATGGGGTAACGCTAAATAGCTATTTTAAAGGGCAATTACGGTGATGCCAAAAGATGTCCAAAGTGCCGAAACATGACCCACACCAAAATCTTAGGGCCCCGGACAATACCAGTGTGGGTTTGTATATTGTGTCATTGAGTGATCTGTCTGATGTTCAGTCTCAGGAAACCATCTCTCATCTTTATACACCATATCTGACAGTAGGATCTCTGTATTTTGTACCTTATCACCTAGGTTAACCTTATGACCCTGGATGGTACACTTTGACCTTATCACCTAGGTTAACCTTATGTCCCTGGATTGTACACTTTGACCTTATCACCTAGGTTAACCTTATGACCCTGGATGGTACACTTTGACCTTATCACCTAGGTTAACCTTATGACCCTGGATTGTACACTTTGACCTTATCACCTAGGTTAACCTTATGTCCCTGGATGGTACATTTTGACCTTATTATCTACGGTAACCCATGAAACAGTATCCGGTGAACTGAGGATCGTAGAGGATTTGATTGGTTGGTTACTGGTTTATTGTCCACTTTCACTGACACAGTCTTGAGTTTGGTTGACACAAAGTAATGAGTGGTCTTTATCAGCCCTCTTGGTTAGACAAAAGTCCTGGGCTCATATTCATGAAACCCTTCTCTGCTCAAAATCAGATTCTGTGCTCAAGTCAAATTTCTTGTTCCCGTGAATCAGTTCATAAGAATTCACATTTTGTTACCGTAATAATGTTTGAAGAATGTTGGAATGACTAAAAGCTAAATACTGTTTCTAATGTTTCCACTAGACTTTCTACCATGGTATATGATTTAAGCAAGTTACAAGAAAGTCAGCTTGAGCACAAAATCCATGCTTGAGCACGAGTACAGTGTCATGAATTACGGGGCCTGGATCTATCCAAAACCCAACAGCTCCTTGGAGTGGAACAGTTGTGGTCACTGGCTGTGATTCACCAATCCATGTCTATATGCATGATCGATCCTCGTTGAACTCCTATGACTATAGATAACGTGACCTTTGACCTTTAAAGGAACCCTAAAATCAAACAATCTCTGATAGGTTTGCAGTTTCTATATAGTTATACATATATGCTACAGTACTCAGTCTTATCAATGATAAGGTTAAGCAATGCCTGGACAGAGATACATCTCAAGTCTGGGCTGCTAATACTACGTAGCAACCATATACTCTGCAAAGTCTGCATAGCAACGAAGAGATAAAGACGAAAAGAAGTCCTGCACGTCATTGGTACCACGACAATAGATAAGGGTTATATCATTGAAAATTGTCATACAAGGTATATCATTGTATTGATGTTTATTTCGTCAAACTGGACAAACAAGTCTCCATGCATTGTTGCAATTTTGGTGGGGATTTGGAGTGGGTTTGGTTTTACTGTAGGAGAAGATGGAAGGCGCAGCATGGAAACATGTTGTCATACCAACGATGAAAACAGAAGTTTATTTTTCTATGACCAAATATCTTCTTACAAGTAGGTAGAGATTTGATGAGAGAGAAGGAAAGCAGAAGACGAAAAATGAGAGTTAAAAAGATCTCTGTCTGACTGTTTTCATAAATGTTTCATGAGGTAGGGTTTTCTTTCCAAAAGTGATTTATCATAGCTAAAGTCAGGCCACAGACACAATATCCTATGTTTATTTACGTTTTTTGGCACTCGTAAAGGGGTCCTTAAGTGAATTAATAGAAAAACATAAAGGCAAAGAAAAAGCATATTGACATGAAGAAGGGAAAGGAAGAGAGAAAAGAGAAAGTAATTTCATTTTGGACAATCAATTGTCCCTGCTGAACTATTACAGGATAGTTGAACCACTGATCTGGGTGTGAGATCTAAGCTGTATAACGGTCAGATGTCTGGCTCTCACTTCTGTATCAAACACACACACTAAGTACCTGGACGGACATCAGGCAAGAGAAACCGTGGATATTCATGTGGACTGTAGAGCTCGACCTTCAGATCATGAAGGTCAAACTACAAACAACTACTGTAGCATAAAACAGGAAACGTGATGACTGTTTCATTTTTTTTTCTTTTTTTTTCCTGAATAATGTATAATTAGAACAAACTGGTTCTTTCCCAAGCTGTGATGCACACAATGTATTGTTTCCCACAGTTGTTTGACAAAACATTAATTCATTAATTACTTTGTAAAACAATATTGTTATTTTTCAAGTGTCAAACCTTTCCATTGATACAAATTCTTAAAAGAAAAGTTGTTCAAATAAGTGCTTTACTCATTCACCTCTGAAGACACATTTGAACTCTTCCAATTCAATGGTTGGAATATTTCATTATGAAATTTCAGAGGTGAATGAGTTATTAAAGAACTAAAACAGTTTCATACTTAGGTTGGGCATTTTGATAATTAGCAAACGATAAAATGTACAAAGAAACAACTATTACAGTATTTAGCTTATTGTATCATCCAGATAATGATGACCTGTCAGCCAATCCCAAATTGTCAGTTATCTGAGTCAATGCTCCCCCCATCCCTGACTTGTCAGAAACAATGAGTCAGTCCGGAGATTTAGCCTTGATGTCATAGCTCTGCTTTGTGATGAATCTCTTGTCACATTTTGTTTTCGATTCTTTTTCTAGTTTCAATTCTAGGAAAAGATTTCATCAACATGTTGGAGTAAACAAAATCTTACTCTAACATAGAGATGTTGAGATTGATGGAAAAGGCTCTAGCCTGCATAGCCGATTGCTAATCTAGTTAGGAATGTGTTTGTTTTATTTCTTTAACTAAATTTGTGAAAAGCACAAGCTACAGAAAAAACATATTTAAATGGTTCTAGAAACATGACCTGCAATTTGCATCAAGATTTTAGAATTTGTAAAATTGTAAAAAAAATTGTATTAATTGGTGTATTTTGATGTAATTGTTTGAACTAGATCTGTTGTCAAATGGGAGGATGTCCGCTCTCTCAGAGTAAAATATCCATTGATAACATTACCTGTCGCAGTACAGGAAACCATGTAGCTATATGTGCCAGGTTGACGATGGTACAGGGACATATCACACACCATTATCTGGCCTTGCGGAGCCTCCATTACTATGGTTACCATGGTGACATTTCCATCTCCCTACCTGTGTTTACAGAAAGTTGTGATTCCCTGGAGGACAGGATTGGTACAAATTGCATGTTTCCTTCTGTACAAAGCCCTGTGGGGCCTCCATTGCTATGGTTACCATGGTGACGCTTCCATTAGATCCCTCTACCTGTCTGTTCGGAAAGTTGTGGTCCTCTAGAGGACAATATACCAGTACCTAGGTGCAGTTTATCCTTTTCTTCATGGTCTGATCATGTTGGGGCCTACCTTGCTAAGCTAAGGTTACAATGGTGACATGCTTATCACCTGGCAATACTTGTACATGAAGCTGTAGTCCTCTAATTAAGGGTAGGACTGGAACACAATGCATGTATCCACTCTGGGACGGTAGAGCCTACCTTGATACATGACAATAGTCCCACTTCCTGTCTGTACAGGAAGTGTATAGTCCTCTAATTAAGGGTAGGACTGGAACACAATGCCTGTATCCACTCTGGGATGGTAGAGCCTACCTTGATACATGGCAATAGTCCCACTTCCTGTCTGTACAGGAAGTGTATAGTCCTCTGAAGATGGGATTGGAAGAAGTTGTATATATTTATCCTTATCACCATGGTCTTGAGGGGCCTACCATGCTACAGTTACCATGGCGACATGGTCTCGCTATCCACACCTGTCTGTATATATAGATGATGATGTAGTCCTTTTGAGGACAGAATTAGGACATGCTAGTAGTAGCTGGCATCATTCTCTGGCCTTTAGGGAGTCCCTGGCCCTGCTGGACCAGCTAGACTAGAGATGTCATGCACAGCCTGATAGGAGCAATATGTATAATTGATGAGGCCAGTATCAGGATACAACATCACTGGTCAGTCTACAACAGAGAATGACCACAACTGGCCATTGACCATCTTATCATTAGATCGTGATTGTTATGTCTGATTGACTGATGAAACTGTTACCATATGTACAGAGGTATGCTGACTGATGAGGAGATATTGAGGTCATTGTCCTGTTTGCAGTGATATAGCATTTTTTTCAGCAGAGCCATTTAAAATCATTTTGAATCCAACATATCATATAGAGCTGAATGCATGAATACTGGATTGTTTTCAGTAGGATAACAAAATATACTTTATACAAAATTTGAATTGCGTTTTAGAAATGAGTGCAAGAATTGGTGCCTTAGACCATACTGAAGAGTAAATAAATCTGGAAATGGTGAAAAAGATGAAATTTGATGTCAGTATGGAAAGAAAATCAAAGAGGCACCAAAACAAAAGAAAAGACATCATGAACCTTGCATCAAAGCAAATCTCATTTAAAGTCTATTTAGCAATCTGAATTGTCATATCTTTGTTTGTATTTTCCTTATCCTGCAGGCAGTTATGACTAAACAAGGTGATAACATTGTGTGTCCTGCTGCCTGCTGGTAAAAACTTAAGATGAATCTACATGTAGTCTGATAAAGCATTATAACATGTAATGAAACAGTCTATTCACTGATAACCCTCATAGATAAGAATTTATTGTCCTCCTGGCGGTTCATTGTTTCTATAAAAATTGCCAACCATTTTGATGTACTGGAGTCAATTTGATATGGTGATGAGATAGCAGCGATTTCATGACCCAAAATTCCCATGAATGCAGGAAACTGTTGCTGTAGGATGTGGGAGGGACCGACATTGATTTGGGTGTCCCTTTTGTAACATGTGAGATCTCTCTACACCGTTCTGTATATACAGTAAAACCTCATTATAATGCCACATTTTCCAGAGCAAATTTGGCATTATAAATAGTTTGGTGATAAATTGAAGGAATTCTTAAAAAAAGGAGAGAAAACGGACCATGAAATACATTGCCAATAAGCTATAGGTGGCACATGAAATGAGGGGCATTATATCAAGTTGTTACTGTTTGTTATATCTTCTCAGTTGTTACTTTTTAGGCACCAGAAATGGTGGCTCATTTTCAGAATATTGGAACCAGGCTCCTCCAGAAAAAAAATCCTTAAAATTTCAACTTACAAGGACAAACCAGAAATCAAAGTTGATATAAAAAAAAATCAACCAAAATGAAAGTGACATCAAAACGTGTTTATAGTGATATCATAAATAAAACCCCTTGGTATATCCTTCTCTCATATTCAAGCTGCAATCCACTTTCTTGTAACTCTCTAAAATCCAAAAGTAAAATCTTGACATTAAAGATGGTATTCTGCTTCAAGGCTCTCCAAATTTCCTTGAAATAATTGGCAAAATGTGAAATTTGAATAATTTATCATTAGCAGAGCAAGGGAATTGGGTTGGAGCACAATATCTGAGTTTGATAATGGTAATAATTGTATGAATGTGGAGTCTGGAATCTGAAATTCATTATCATAACCACAGATGATGGACACTAAGATTGCTATGATAACTGTTGATGGTCTGGTATCTGTACAGAAAGTCCTAGTAATTACTCCTTGTCAGCTGTCTGGCAAGGCATCAATTCTATTATTATGACCATATATCCTCTGGTTATCAAAAAAAACCTGTTGCTATCATGGAACATTCTCTGTCAACTGTCAAAGGGATTTAGACAGGTTTTAACTTGTTTGTGGTTACGTCATTATGAATGTTTCCTTTATGAAAAATAAAATTGATTTTTTTGGTTTGGTCATTGGCTAGCTCTCCAGATGTCAGTCAGTCAATCATGCAATTAGTCAATCAGTCATTAAGTGTGTCATTCTATCACATACAGTAGCCAAATGCTGCATGAAAGTTCCTGTTGGAATGGCAGAATTTTGCCAAATGAAATCAAGTGTTGCACAGCAGTATAAAGAGAGTTATAGCCCTTTAATTTGTTCATCATGTGTCATATTGTCTGCAGTAAATCTAATATACTTTATGACTTACAATGATACAAAATTTTGATGTGAGTATGGGCTGTACCTCTTTAGATGGCAGATTGTCACATACTCAAATCGGAAGAAGCAAGGGATAAAGGAACCCACCGAACCTAAACTAAAGTAACGGCGTTGGCTCTACTCCTGGATCTATACTCAAATCGGGTTTCAGGCTTTATTTTATATAAAGAGTTATGGCCCTTTGTTCTGGGCATATCTCATTTCCACGGTCATCAACAATTATCAAATCTTGTATGCAATAACCTCTTGGGACGGTAGAATGTTGCATATAGTAATTGAGTCTTGTGCCCCTCTGTATGTTTACTTTGTACCTTTTTTCACTTTTGATGCCAAAATTTGCCTGGAGGTGGGGGAATATGGATTGCTCACAATACTTGGCATTGTTATAAATGTGTTGTACTGAACAATCATGTTATTTTTACCTGATATTGAGTCTTCTAATATGATTAAGGTTGCAGATGACAGAGATTGCTTTTCTTTGATTTTACACAAACATAACATACTTTACATATTTTTTGGGCCAGTTTTGAAACAAAACACAAACGATCAACACCTGTGCTGTACCAACTGTTGCATGTTTGGTTTATAGTTTTTTTCTTGTTATTATTGTAAGCCTACGGACAATAATAGATCCTTTGTTTGGATGCCAAATTGTTATCAGCACCGATCATCTTGGCTATAACCCCTGTTTATATTGTCTGGTTTAAAGATGATTTGCATTTAAATTGTATCGCTTTCAAATTAGAATGATTGAAGAGTGCTAACAGGTCTGGTGAAGCTTTTCCTTTTAACAAATCACAGCTAGTTCTTAACTCATTCACCCCTACATATTTAAACTGGACTTGCCCAGGCTTTTATTTGGTAATTAAGGTTCAAATGTGATTTTAGGGCGGAATGGGTTAAAACTAAAAATGTTTACTGGGTGTTTGCTGCTTTTGATCACAGTCTTCATTTTTTCACCATTTCTTTCACCTTAGTGGTCAAGGTGGCTGAGTGGTAAGGGCATCTGACCATCAACAATCACTAGCCCTCCAACACTTGGTCACAGGTTCGGGGCCTATACATGGTTTATTTCCGGGTGCTCCAATTCTCCTCCATCACTAAAACATGGCATGTCCTTAAATGACCGTAGCTGTTACTAGGACGGAAAGCTCAAACAAACCAATCCTTCACCTTATCACAGAACCCGACTTTTATGCACCTTGAGTCGACAGCTGTTAACAACATGTAAATTTAAAAACTGACCAATCACAGACATGGATTCTTGGTTAGCTTTGGGTTGACAGCTGCTAACATTCTGTGAATTTAAAAACTAACCAATTATAAACAAGGTTTTTGAATGGCTGGAAAAGCTATCATTAGATATATAGTCCCTAGTGTTTTTTCACGAAACATTATTAGCTCACCTTGCCCAAATGGCCAAGTGAGCTTATACGTAGTGCATAACGTCTGTCGTCTGTCGTCATTCAACTTTTTCCTTTAAAATGCTACTTAAGTCCTTAACAGCTCAGAGGATTTTGACCAAATTTAGTCTGGAGCATAAGTTAGGCAAAGCGTCCTAAATTTTATAGAAACGCAGGGTATGGCCTCTCCTGGGGGCAGAGGGGCGAGGCCAAATAGGGGGGAAATAGGTAAATCTTCAAAAATCTTCTTCTTTTCAACCAATTGAAGGATTTTGACCTAATTTGTTCAAGAGCATCTTTTGATAAAGGGGCCTCAAGTTTGTATAAACATAGGGTGTGGCCCCCCTGGGGGCAGAGGAGTGGGCCCAATAGGGGAAATAGAGCTTAATATTTGAAATCCTTCTCCTTCTAAGTGATTGGAGGGATTTTAACCAAATTTGGTCTAGAGCATCCTTTGGCAAGTGGAACTCCAGTTTATATAAACAGTGTGTGTGGCTCCCTAGGGGGCAGAGAGGTGTGGCCTAATAGGGGAAATAGAGGTAATTAAATC
>JAUMHH010213858.1:0-12565 GCA_032359455.1 Chlamys rubida | reverse complement strand
TGCGATAAATTATATACCATTAGCATACAAAAGTAGAGAACCCTGCAGGTTGTCGACAGTAACACCTTTAAATAACGTATTGATATTCGATGGTTAATCATGAATAAATCATTAAAAAATTGTCGGCGAGACATAACAGCCATGTTTTAAGCTGTTTTTATCAGCAAATGCATCTTAACGTTTTCACACTTGATTGAATATTCTGATACAAGGTTTTCACGCCCTGTAAACAGTTGCCATAGATACATGTACCAAAATGTTCCATTTTGATCATTACAAATTCACGTCTCACGCAATCAACAACTTTCTTCATATTGCCAAAACAGTCAAACTAAGATTCTTTCTTAATTTTCCTGTTATTTATAATTCCGTACAACATGTATTGATGATCAACTTCTAATGTTTCTATAACCATTTTTGTTGCCTGCTAATAAAAGTACTGTTTGTTTCAAGTCATTTTGATAAACGTTGATTTTAGATATATGCATATATTTTATATGGAATGCATATTAACGAGATCATTCTTTAATTTTAGGGTGACATTTGACATTCCCCTGCTTTCAATATAGCATTAATTATATTGTGACCCTAAGTGTGCGGTACTACTCAATTATTGTACCAGAATGTAAATCACACCGAATAAATGATTTACACACACTGTATTATAGAACAACGAAGTCTAAAATGCATCTATACCCGCTGCCTTGTTAAGTTTATCACGAAAAATCAATAATTTAGTTTTACAATGGCATCGTCCATCTCTTTCGTTATAATCGGAAATTCGCGTTCGTTACTATCTACACTTTACGAAGGACCCAAAGAATTAATTAATTTTGAGTAATTTACTTGATCAGCAGAATCAGAAATATCGTAATTTTTTTTTGATAAATCGTGTGTCATTTGGCTAAAAGTTCATCTGGGTCAGAAATCAAGTTACCATTAGCATCACTACTTTCTGTAGGGATACTCCTCTCCCTTTCTATAATATACCTTATTTCCCAATTTTTCTACCTAAAATCTCCTTGAGAATTATTACAAGTATTTAATGTTCATCTCGCTGTGTGGATTTTAATTTTCTTTCCTCTTTACGAAGAAGCTTATCAAAATCCTTTCGATCACTTATGCATTTTCCCCGTAACCTGTGCCTTAAACGAGATTGACCATTAAAACGTAGACATTCTGTCTCACTCCTAGTTTTTGTTGGTGTGTATCTTAATAAGTTTGTTTATCCTCTTCACCTCCAGTTTGTTAACAATTATATTTTGTAAGACACTATAATCATATTTTGTAATATATCATAGTGTATTTGAATACAGCTTCATGTCAAGAGACTAGACATGTTCAGATTGTTTTCTAGTTCAAGTTTGCCTGTGTTTTACATGTGTTTTAATCTGCGCCTAAACCTAATGCCGTTTCAAGGTGAACATGAAGTTGTATTCATATACAATAATAGGATTGTTAAACAACTTCTAAATTTTAAATTCCAATAGATGAACAATTCATGAATTTGTGAAAAGAAAACATCTCAGACAAAAGTCTTAGTATTCCGAAGCATATATAGAAAACATCGGATTGAGAAAAGTACCTGTCAATCCCTGTACCCTGTATAACATAACAAATTTACAACGTTTGGCTACAAAATATTATTTATGCTTAGAATTCCATGCAAACCATGCCGGAATAAGTTCCAGCTGAATGGCTTCTGCCAGCTTTTGTAACTGGTAGTCCAATATCAGAATAGCATCTGCTTACGTAAAACGATTACCTGTATCTTTTATTGGCAGTGCTGATGGGGAGCCAAGTTCTGTTCAACCTTGAAATTCTAGCGGTTTACGCTCACTATCGTTCTCTACACCCCTTGAATATGTCATGGTATAATGGGAGGCACGCGATTAGCAGGCAACTTAACTGACCGTAAGGCTTGGAAATTTTGAGATAATCCTTTTTATGAAACTGGAAAGCTTGATAGCTTTAAAGAAGTGAAATATTAACATCACTTGATTTTGATGTTCTTGAAGTCATGTCAGTAACAATTAGAGGAGACAACTATTAACACTAACGAAACTAAACAAAAACATCAATTTCCTCACACAATGATATACCAGATATCTACAATAAATAACAATGTTCATATATTTTATCTTAAAAATTGCTAAATCAGATCGAACATTTCAATTTAGAAAGCATACAATGCATCTAAATCCAACCAGGCCGACTATTGCAGTTAGTAGAACATAGACATAATCACCACTCAGCTGTTCTTACTTTTGATAAAGACTGTAATCCAGCATCCTATCCATGCCAAATATTATCAGGTACATTTTTGTTTTACAGTTTACGATAAATATTCAAAAATATTAATTATGAAAACCAAACCTAAAATTGAGACAAACTAAGTTGCATATTTACAAATCCAAGAGCACGATTTACGTAAATAAAAATACGTCATACATACATGTAGAACAATAATGTTTGGGTTCTACTGTATATACTGTATATATATCGCACAGGCAAAAGTACACTGGCTCCGGTTTTTCTCATTTTTTCATTTCCTGTGGGAAAATATTGCTTAGAGATTGACATCAGCAAACAAGCAAGCAATAAAACTGACGAAATGCTGTTCATCTTACTTCGCAAATGAAAAAGAATCTAATGTTACACGATGTGTCATATAGTTTATATATATGTCCGAAGACTGCACAATTTTCGGATCTTTCACCATTTGGCTCGTTCGGAGCAAACAACCTCATATCTACGTCACTTCCGTCCGAGTAAATCCAGCTACCTTCTGTGACACGATCGCTTGCATCTGTGTAATAAAACTCACCAGAAAAATATTCCGACAAAACCTCCATCCTTTCAGCGGTATTAACGTTTACAAGTCCCGATCCCAAAATAGCACAATGACCTAACGCATCGGTAAATATCTTCCTTTGCAAAATTATTCTAAACATCATCTGCGTGCCCTGGTCATAGATGAATCCGTCTTTACAACAAACCAAAGTAGCCTTAGTCCATTCTAGAGCAGAATTGCACATGATATCACTTGTACCAATGGAATGATATCCGTTATTACACGAATATGTTGCTATTGAAGATATTGAGTAGTCATCAACATTTACAACTGCGTTCGTGATAGAGGCAGGTTGTCCACATAATCCGGCCATGCAGACTAAAACACCACTGGATAAAGCAACACAAGAGAATCCGTTTTCACACTGGTGGTTCCTACACAAATAGGACGTATCTAGATTTGATACGATTTCACTGCGAAGTTTCACAACAAAATCTGATCCTTCTGTGATTGAATTAACACCAATGTTTGACACTTTATAACATGCTAAGTCATTAACATTGTACACCATTAGCTGGCAGTTTTTATACGAGAAACATTCCCGTTCACACTGTTGAAGGCCGAGAGGTGATTTCGGTACCTGATCTGTCAGATTAAAAGACACTAGTTGAGTTTTCGGTCTACAGCTTCCATTTGTCAAATTCACAAGGCACACAGAAATTATTCCCGTTATCAATATAAATAGTAATACATCCATTGACACTTGACTCGTTCGCTTACAAACAACAAACCGTTATGATCACCTTAATTATTTGGATATAGATAATAGACTACGTAACACTTGTCCGATACCCATACATGATTGCAGATGAAGCAATTATGAGATACAGCAGTTCGACCCTGGCAATATCAGAAAATTGTTCTGTACTGAATATGGTATACGCATGCGCGTGTTTATTAGGAGCTTTGAATCAACTAACACCTGCAATCAATAGGGCAATAACTAGTTGTAACAGATAACATTAATAGTCTGTTGTGATTGTATAGGTGTGTTCCAGAATTTTACAGTCACTAGTAAGACTGAGATTGATAATACTTTGTGAACAATGTCCACGATAAAATATTGACAAACATGGATTTAGCTTTGAATGTAGAGGGTATCAATGTACATTGTCGGTGGCTAACCATCAAACTGTTAAGCTGTGGCGCATTATTTCGTTACGAAGCTTATAACAAATTGTGTACTCCTCAAGCAAACGATCAACTGCTTAGCTCAGTTATGTGTTATCACCCGATATGTTAGACTCGACTACATATTAAATGAAACCAATGTTTCCTTATCTTAAAATGACAAGGGCATATCCAATTAATCTTGACAAAGCTTAATTATTTTCTTATTTTAAAACATAAAAAGTTCAGGTTACATTCTTAGAATTGCCTCCGGTTTTCATGAATGAAACTGTCAGTAGTAATAAGAGACTGGTGTTTATCTTGAAATGACTAGAAAATCTAAGAGTATGGGTATATCAAACTTGTATTTATTTATGTAAAGAATAAAACATGTTCTGCAGTTTCACGGGCTAATTTTTAAAAACAAATCTGGAAGAAAATTTGTTCGAAATACCTCTCTATCGAATAAAACTCTAAGGATGTTTCAAAGTCTCTATATTCCAAAAAACATACCATAATTTAATATTAATATTAAACAATTTCTTTTTTATGTCATATTTAAATGTTAATTGTTGATCTCATTCATAAAGCTGGAAGTAGGAGTTTATTAGCCAAGAAATTGTATCTAAATGAGGTGGGAGGAAAGTACTTAGGAAATAAATTGGTGACACATTTGAAATATACACAAAATAACAGCGATGATAACAGAAAGGGAATGCTGAACTTTAAGATAAAAGTTATAAAAAAGCAATATAGACATTACAATCACAGACCTGATATGTGAGGTAAAAGACACTCTGAAATAAAAAAAAAATAAAACGAAATTAGGCGACCTCTGACCATCTTGTCCTGATATTTAAAATTATAGAAATAAATATTTACTTATCAAGTGAATGAAAAAAAGGCCTAATATTGATTTAGTAGTGTAAAGAAATAGATTACCTTCCAATGTATTATACAATGTATCATATAATTGGTAAAGATTCAAGTAAAAAGTAAATAAAGATATGTTTGGTATCTCAACATCGTAGACATGGAAACATTTTAGCTCACTGTCGATTCGCTTGTCGTTGTAAGTAACGTCGCAAACACATAGTGTAAAATATTTCTTTATTTTTATAGCTGCAATAGTAGCGTAGGTCTGTTTGAATATTCCTCCAAATTACCAGGATTTCATAGAAAAGCAAGTATGAAAATACCATAAACAGATTATCACTCTATTCGTAAGCTAGAACAATGCTCATGAAAATTTACCTCACACACTGATGTATGACAGTACTGGAATAAAAACCATATATTTATTTTTATTACATTTGAAGCAGTTTATGTAATAAGAATTCGTTTTTTCAGACATTATTTTCGGGAAGAAAGGTTGGTCTTTAAAATCGATAGGCTTTCTTCGGATGTCAGGTTTAAAACAAAGCTGCGGTGGACATTCCCGTGGGAATTTTCTTTTTACCTACAAATGTAAACAGGTGTGTTTCAACCACGGTCCTCACAGATACAACTGTCGCCTAGTCGCTTTGATCTTGGGAATACACACCTGAATAATGTATTACTATGTACGATTACATTAAGTATACTGTTATCTATATTGCCATCTGAAGTTTTTCAGAGTCAGTAGTTTCAAGCTACAACGTACGAAGGGCAGAAACAATTAAATGGTTTGTTAGCCCTGCCGTACTACTCAAAAATAAACTTGAAAGGAAAAATGAAGATTGTTTTTAAAAAAGTAAAATTGATTATCTGACGCATACCTGTAGTACACAAGATAAAATACAATTTGTATATACGAAAAGGCATGAAACATCAGGTACAAAATTTACCGCTACAAATTCATTACATTACAGGTAACGTACCAGTTAATATCTTAGATAGAACATGACATAAAAAAATATCCAAAAAGCATGATCAAAATACCATCAACAAGAAGTTGACAAGCGTATCCTAAAAAGAACTAATTTTGTTCTTTTAATTAAAATGCTGTTAGATCCATAACGTTCTTGGTTTTGAATGTCTCAACTTCTTAAATATATGCATTGTACAGAGTGTTTGATTACAAGGTACGTTTACTTGTTCATGTCAATATGCTTATCAGGATCTCCCTTAGCTGTATGTATATAATTTCATATTCGAGATATTACCATGTTCACGAGTGGAGGTTGAATTAGCAAAAACAACAATATAAAATTAAGTATTTTGTGTGAAGAGATCATTTGAAGTTGAAAAGGGAGATGGAAGAGATTATATATTTTTTTTCCGAGTTTTCCAATCAATGAGTGATATGGGTAAAGCAATGTTTGGCACCTGAGTTTAAAGTGTTTCGGCGTTTCTATCTAGTTTAGCATGATGGAGGCGAACGCATTTCTTGTTTTGTACTTATCACTGACTATTTCGTGAAACGTTGTTAGCCATGGTCTTTTCTTCTGTTTTTGATAAAGCGCAAAATTAGCTCTTTGGACATATCTTCAGCACTGAAAGGTTTTCTTTTTCATATTTTAATCTTACTATTCTTCGTTGTACCATTTCTAGTGGGCGGATATTTGATTTGATAGAAAGGTCCTACATTTGTATTATACCATGTTTGCATAGTCTAGCATTCGACTTACACGTTCTTTATGCCTGTTCTATGATTGATGTTTAAGTGAGTTTTTTTAATTTTCCTGACAAAAAACACAGCGGAATTTGCAAATCATGTTAAGATTTTGATTTCATACCAGCCTAACTCTGGAGTTACAGGCACAGGTTACAGACTGTGGTACGTACCATTTATATTTTACTCTATGTAACTCTTATTTCTACTTTATGTCATAATATGTACTTTGCAAACGTCTATAAATCCGTCTACGATAGTGTGGTCCTATCACGCATGACACTATGATAGATTACATGTAAGTTAAACATATGTTTTTAGAAATGCTTCACTGGTTTGTAAGACTATTTAAGATGTTTTTTATTGATATTTATAGGTTATCACACTGTGTTTTCAGAATTTAGTGTGAGGACAATTTTCTCATAGCTAGCACGTGAATGAAATCGAGAAGCAAAGGAAGCTGAAATCGATTACATTTTATCCACGTGCAGGCGATTAGACAATTGTTTGAAAGACAAAAAAAACATATACCAAAAATATTACATAATATATTTAACAAATCATCAAATTATACAAACAAACTTTTCATCACACCACCCCTTTCCCCCGCCCCCAACAGATCGTCGAGATAAGCAACAGCTTTGTTTGTTTTCTAGAGTCCAATGACAAAATAATCTCTCAGGATTCAGGAACAGAAGAGAAACAGTCAATCATCTGATAAGACTGGCAAAAATCATATGGAAAGCCTTCACAAAAAAAAAACATTTGTGGCTTTGTTCTTTGACATTGAGAAGGCCTATGATACTACATTACAGTTTGTCATTATTATAGACCTATACGACATAGGTGTGTGTGGGAATCTCCCTAACTTCATTTTGATTATCTTTCCGACAGACACTTCAAACGTCCTTGATGGTTAAACGTTCTCTGAAACGGCTAAACAGAGAATCGGAGTTCCACAGGGTGAAGTCCTATCAGTAACACTTTCGGTCCAAAAAGCAATGGTATAGTCAAATGTCTCAGTCAATCAACAGAAGGGTCGTTATTCGAGGATAACTTTCTGATCTGTTACAGATCGAAAAACTTGCACACCAAAGAACGGCAACTTCAACAATGTTTCAACAAATTTCTTGGACACTAATTGATTAGAAAACTCTATCAGAATGAATATTCCTTACCAACTACTTTTTCCCCTTTACATAATCTCTTCACACAAAATACTACATTTTATTTTATTTTATCATTTAATTTTCACTCTCGAACATGGTGAGGTCTTCAATATGACATACTATTCAAACACTTAACAGATATCCTTATAAGCATGTGGACGTGTACAAGTAAGCGCGGCTTGTAATCATAATCTGGTGCAATGCATACATTTAATTCCAATTGTGACATATTCAATACGAAGGATGTAATGGATCTTAACGCATTTGAATTAAAATTGCAAAAAAAAAATATGTACTTCTATTTTGGACACGCTAGTAGCTTATAATTCAATTTCATGGTAATATGATCATGCTCATTATTTTTTAAAGATGTTAATTTGTACGTTCCCTGTAATATATTTGCAGCGATACCTGAAATATAATTTGCCTGTTCGTATATACAAAATTTATTTGTACAGCTTGTTTTTTACTTAAGATAATCCATTTTAATAAAACGTCATTTTTGAAGTTGATTTTTTTCTCAATGGCGATGGCGGCGTCAACAATAAGTTTTTGTGTTTAAGTTAGTTTCTCTGCAAGTATAAGTGCTACACCAACCAAACTTGCACCATTGATGCATCTTAGGTATTAGATCTCAACCCATGCATCAAATGATAGGTGCGGCCTACCGTTCATGGTCCGTTGACTTTGTCAGCATTTCCATCAACATTAAATTTTTGCTTTTAACTTAGTTTCTCTGATATGTGCATTGATGGTGAAAGCGGGGTATAGGCGAGACATATCAATCCGAATGGCTTGTTCAGTATTACGGCAGGGCTAACAAACACTTTGTTTTTCTTTCTACACTTCGAACGTTGTAGCGTGAAACAACCGGCTCTGAATAACTTAAGATACCAATATAGATAACGGTGTACTTAATGTAATCGTACATAGTAATACATTATTCAGGTGAGTATTCCGAAGATCAAAGCGACTAGGCGACAAGGTGTGTCTGCGAGGACCGTGGTAAAGCATACCTGTTTATATTTGTCCTAAACAAACGGAAATTCCCACGGGAATGATGTTTTATACCTTCCAATTTTCAAAGACCATGCTTTCTTCCAGAAAACAATGTCTGAAGCTTCCAATGTTATAAAGATAAAAAATGTTGTTTGTATTCTAGTACCCTCATACATTAGTATGTAAGGAAAATGTTCATGACCATTGTTCTAGCTTATGAATATATTGAGAATCTGCTTTGGTAATTGCATAATCGTTATTCTTTGAAATATTGGCAATATGAAGAACAATCAAACAGAGCTAGGCTATTATTGCAGGTTAAGAGTTGAAAAAAAATGTTGATACGTGTCCTTACAATGACAAGCGACTCGACAGAGAACTTGAATATTACCGTGTTGACAGGGGAAATGACAATTAGTGCCATGTTAAGATGCCAAATATATCTTATTTAATTTTTACTTGAAGCTTTATCAATTACATAATATATGACTTGGGAAGGTATAACATCCCCTTACACTCCTAAATCAGTATTTGGCCTTTATTTTCCCTTCACTTGATGAGTTTGGTATTCTATGGTTGTTTCATGTATTGTTGAAGATTTTCTTGAGAGGAGAAACAAGTATCCAAGACAATGCAGTGGGTGCTAACGAATGGGACACCATGACTTTCCAACTCAACGGACAAAGGGTAGCCACAGGTCACTGTTTACAGGCTAGGCAAGATTTAAGAGCTCAGCAGATACGGGACAATTAGTGAAAGTTATGACGCATGTGCAGTGCAGAACATGTTTCCTCAGTAACCACCGACATTAAAAAGATGCGGTTGGTCAGTTGCGTCTGCTGAACTTGAAGGTTGTACCTACGTGTAGAAGAGAGAGGAGGCAGGTGCAAATATTATAGAAACTGCTAGATAACATGTGTTTGTAAGGCGTGCAATAACTCCAGATGGAACTCTACTGTCGGCATGAAAGAGTGCATTTAAGGTTATTAAAGAGGATAGAAGGCAATTAAGCTATTCAGGACCAGCATCTTTGGTTGGATTTTATAGTAGTTTTAGGTAACCGTCAGACATAATTGGATATTGAAGTGTTGATAGAATCTCACATTCAATTCTGTATCTAATACTGGATGTTCAAGGTGCAGACCTATGCGTGTATCTATGGTATATCTATTTAGTGATCCTTTACACCTTAATGTGTTTGACACTGCTGGTAGACTGTCTGTCCCCGAGGTTGGCTGTAACGTTGTCACTGGATTCTTTCTGACAAGATTTATATGGAAATATTTCAATTTCTACTCAAGCTGGACGCATTGCAACACCTAAATGTTACCTGTTTCATTTGCCGATGAAATTGACCAGATTTACATTGGCAGTGCGTATGAATACATATTTTCATATCATTCGAAGGGAGATAACTATTGATATCTTTAAGAAAGAAGATACCACTTGTATGATCTCTTATATTTTTATTGTTCAAGCAACCAAAAACGATCAATCAGCAAAATAGTATCAGATGTTGAAAGCGGTAGTGACAAGTCACGTACTGCCCTTAAAATTGCACCCTCCAGCTACCCATTCTGCCTCTTGTGTCAGTGTCAACCCCCGGTACAAATCGAAAATTACGTGGATCACGCATCAATGTGGTCCCGTCATATATGTAATGCAGTCCAACAACCAACTGCCATATCAAATTGTTTAGTCCTCTTTAGCCAAGTTTGGTTTCCTGTCTACGTACACATTCACATTCTAAAAGATGTAGATCCTCGAAATTAAGCGGCTCCAGCTAGTGAAAATAGGGCTGCCGTAAACTCGAAGTTGAGCCTGCGAACAGCTTCTATACATTATTCTTCCGTGATGACGCGTCAGAAAATTAAATTAAGAATTTATCAACAACAATTAAATATGACATTTAGAATAAGCTTTTGTGTTTGTTGTATCTTCATAATTTGGCTTTATTGACCAATCAGCGTGCACCCATCATGTTGTATGATAGTCCTACAATAACGGACTATATTTTTTTTAAATTACGATAATATGTAGACTTGCACAAGCTCTAGAATCTGGGAAAACTATTAGAAGGGAATTCACAAGTTCCAATTATTAAAAAAAACACATGTTGATTGAAATATAAGGTTTGAATATTGCTTTGATTGATTTCATGGGGTGATGAATTGATGGATTAATCATTAACTACTTAGCCCAACGAAAACGACCAAAGCAAGATTCAGTCTTTAAAAGTATGATAAGTATACATAATCTGTTGCAGCCGAAAGTATGGTTTGCAAGGGGTTTATATGTACCTTTCAACTTTTCCCATTTTTACATATGTTTTCAAAGTGAAACTTTAGACATGGATGTTCTTTAGTACCACTGTTAAATGGAAGAAATGACAATATTGTACAGTAAATTTGTTTACAATATTGTACAGTAGAATTGTTTACAATATTGTACAGTCAAAGTGTTTACATTATTTTACAGTCAAAGTGTTTACAATATTGTACAGTCAATTTGTTTACAATATTGTACAGTCAAATTGTTTACAATATTTTACAGTCAAATTGTTTACAATATTGTACAGTCAAATTGTTTACAATATTGTACAGTCAAATTGTTTACTTTGTTAAGCTTTCTGCATCAGCTCCCTAAATTGTCTAACAGGTCCCGTACATGTACTTCACATTTCTTTTGATGATTTTACAACACGTAGCTGGTGACTCTGATGGTGGACTGTCAGTCCAAATATTTATTTTCTAACGGTAGCACGTAACAATTATATAGACAAGAAAACAAAACACATCGCATTATATATCTCAATTTCATTTTTTCTTCTTACTTTCAGTGAGTTAGTTAAAATTCATGATAAAATATATAGTCACAACCGAACCAAAACACTTTATTTAGATCATTATTTATTATATATATTTAGGCAACCAGTTATAAGGTGATTTTTACTCATTTAGAATGTACCATTGTTGTTGTTTGATGTTTGTTAAATTCATCCAATAATAGAGGTGTGAGAAGCTATGCTGAAAAGGAGTTAGTTTAACAGTCTGTGGTAATTCTTAGAACTCTTAAGTAAGTATAAGTGGTGGTATTCAATTGAAAACAAGTGATTCCGGAACCAGAAAACTTCAAATCAATTATGAGGTAGGTTACACTATTTAACCTGAATGTTTGTGGCCATTCCGAAGTCATGGCTTCTACTTAGTCACCAGACGGGTCATTGTTGGTTAATCACAGATGGTTTACTTAACATCAAATATTGATGAAACATCTTTTGAAAGGAAAGTCAAGACTGCATTCCTGATAATTTAATCGATATTCCTGATGTCATGGTTGAAGTGCAATGGAGTTACTAACATGGTGCGTGACAAACAGTGTAATGCTGACTGCTTCCGACTAGCCGGGATAACAGAAGCCTGTATCTATTGACATGTGCTGACGTCACCTGCGTAACTGTAACTATGTTATAAATATAACGCTTGATTTACACGCTGTTGCTATCATAGTGTACCTCTGTGACGATAAATACACCTTAATCATGACTTGTGTAAGAAAAATCAAAGTGTATTTAATATTTTCGTTTAGTGTGTATTTCGTGTGTTTAACTTTTCGTTGGGATTATATTTCGTGGTTTTTATAACAAAAATGTCGTTACAATGCATAGACTAGATGGTTAATAGAATCAGAGACTACAAATCAGGTCGTTGTCTTTTATATAGCCAAAAATTGTCTCCATGTCTATGGAAGTGAAAAGGGTATTTTATTACCCCTTTGAGAAAAATCTAGGAATCTGATTGGTTAAAAACTACAGTGTACCAAACCGCATTCGTAAATCTC
>JAUMHH010213857.1:0-20439 GCA_032359455.1 Chlamys rubida | reverse complement strand
TTACATTGTTATATATGTGGTCATACGTTACATTGTTATATATGTGGTCATACGTTACATTGTTATATATGTGGTCATACGTTACATTGTTATATATGTGGTCAAACGTTACATTGTTATATATGTGGTCATACGTTACATTGTTATATATGTAGTCATACGTTACATTGTTATACGATTACCAAGCTGCCTCCTTCCGTCTTATTTTGATGAAAATGAACAAGCCAACAACGAAAGAAATACCTCAATGTATAACATTGTAAGATATCAGCTAGGACACAGTATTGCTCAGATTTCTTCATTGACATACATACAGCAGGGGCTTAGACGTTAAGTGACTTGTACAGTAGCATTAAGGACGCACACCTCTACTTTTTCTTATGTTGCACATGATTGCAATTACGAAATAATTTTGTATGATCTCTATTCTTGGGTATCATTCGAGTGTAATATAGTCACTGTATGATAGCTACAATCACGTGTTATTCCTGAATGTCATATTTTCATATTACTGTTTTGTTTACTGATGCACGGTGTTAGATAGGACAAAGTAGTCAATAACTTTAATTTATTGCTAATGTATTGTTTTTCAATTCCAAATAGAATATTAAGTTTTGAATGATTGATGACAAGTGAAGATGTTTATATGAGTAAATGTCGAATATACTGATCATTAACAATAACTAACTTTGTGTTTTCTCTTGTGAATCTTTTCATATACCAATACCCAAGTTACAAAAATAAATAGTAAAAAATGAATACAAGGATTCCTTTGGGTTGCTAATTTGATTTCATAATTTCATAATTTACCAGGTTCTGTCCCTATAACGTGCCATGTTGATATCTTATTGTCAATCCACATCGACGATGATATATCCATTGACACAATAACACATGATAATAAAGACGTAGAACATCCTTTATGCATGTTAATGTGTGGAGTAGGGATCGGTAATTTACGGTATTGTATATAAACTGTCTCTCATTTCTCCGAAGTCTGTGGCTATATGCGTCACTGCCTGCACCGTCAGTACATATGGTGCATGTTAACATGCACGTTTTATCTGGCACACCTGGATACACTATGTACAGTGGGAGGCATTCACACCTGTGGAAGGAAGGCTCTCTTTGATATTTCCGACATTAATTAGGCTGTGGGAGAAAGGCACTTAGAACTGATCTGTTTACTGTTGTAAGGTGGCAGAACTTTATAGTCAAACACTTAACACTATACTTACTAAACACATAGTGTCTAGTGAGTAATGTGAGGATACATATCAATACCTTACTTATTATAGCTTATATTGTCTGGGGTCACTTGAGGATATAACCTACATTGTCCGGGATCACACAAGATAGATATTCATAATGCATACCTTATTAACCATAGTGTCTAGGGGTCGTGTGAGGACACGCACCAATACCTTATTAAATATAGCCTAAAGAGTACAGTGTATGCATGGTCATTTGAGGGTACATACCAATATACATTACTAATTATATAGCATGTATTATCTAGGGGTCACATGAGGATATCATGTACAGTGTATTGGGGTCATGTGAGGATACATACCACTGTTTACTTACCAACGTACTAACTATAGCCTATATTGTCTGGGGCCACATAAGGATATAGTCTACAGTGTCGGAGGGTATCATGTGAGGATGCATTCCAATACCTTACTTACTATAGCGTATATTGTCTGGGGTCGCATAAGGATATATTCTACAGTGTCGGAGGGTATCATGTGAGGATGCATTCCAATACCTTACTTACTATAGCCTATATTGTCTGGGGCCACAGTAGGATATAGTCTACAGTGTCGGAGGGTAGCATGTGAAGATACATTCCAATACCTTACTTACTATAGCCTATATTGTCTGGGGTCACATAAGGATATAGTCTACAGTGTCGGAGGGTATCATGTGAGGATACATTCAAATACCTTACTTACTATAGCCTATAGTGTCTGGGGCCACATAATGATATAGTCTACAGTGTCGGAGGTATCATGTGAGGATGCATTACACTACCTTACTTACTATAGCCTATAGTGTCTGGGGTCACATAAGGATATAGTCTACAGTGTCGGAGGGTGCATTCCAATACCTTACTTACTATAGCCTATATTGTCTGGTACACATGCTATATATAGTGTGCAGTGTCTTCGGGTCATATGAGGATATATGCCAATTATACATACTTTATTAACAGTAGTCTACAGCACTCGAGTACTTATAACGTGATCATTACCTCAATAAATTTAGCTTTATTATCTTAGGTCACGGGAGGATAAATAGTTATAATACCTATCGTATTCACCTTAGTAACTATTATTATATGCTTGCAAATTCCTCGCAATCACATTGGTCGGATCCTATATACACGTGACCAGTCCTCAAAAAGTTATCCGGTGAATATCGATTTCTACATCTATAGCCTATATGGAAATTCCCCGGAACCTGTCGTAGCGCATGCGCAGTTAGAATGAAACGCGATCTTCCAACAGCTGGCGAACGCTTCGTCTCCGTTTTTAAATCTGAAAATTACCAAAAACTACTCGAAGATAAAAATGCTGTTCGCAAAAAAGGCCAAAGATCACGCAGTGTGTGTCCTCCATGCTTATTTTAAGGAAAAGAACCTTGACGATGTCTTCGAAAGCTACGATGCCGAACTGTTGGATTCCACCATGGCTAAATTTTACACGAAGGCTCGTTCCAGTAAAGGTTAACTATACACAATTTTATTGTTGAAGAATATGATATAACAGTTATGGGCTTTTGTGCTAGTAAATATGATGTGATATGAACCTGAAAAAAATATATTAACCTTAGCTTAGCCTCGGTCAATATCGCTTTTTCAGGTTCAAATCACATATAGACACTTACCATAGCCTAAAGTCTGGTGTCACACGAGGAGAGATACTTATGATCATATAGACACCTCACTTACCATAGCCTACAGTGTCTGGTGTCACACGAGGAGAGCTACTTATGATCCTATAGACACCTCACTTACCATAGCCTACAGTGTCTGGTGTCACACGAGGAGAGATACTTATGATCCTATAGACACCTCACTTACCATAGCCTACAGTGCATTGGGTCACATGACGATAGACATCCGTTCTACCTAAATATGTACATGTTCCATACGTGAGGAGGCCTGTAGTGCCGTCGGTTAAATGTGAACATCTACCCTTTACATGCCTTTTGTATTATAACCCACAAAGTTGTTCGTCTTGGATATTTTTAAACCGAAATTCATATGTTGCCAGTGTATGAATGGCCATAACTGCACCGTTTACACGAGTATGTACGTTATATCAGTGGAAGTTGTTATAGTGAAAAGAGTGCCAGTGAAATGTACGTTGGAATGAATTACAAATATTAAAACTAGATAAGTATACAGTTTTAACACAAAGAAGACAATTAACAACAGATCTAATCCTCGAAATGGTTGAAAAATTACGGAATTAGATGAGCAATATGTGCCGACTACTGTAATCAGCTACAATGTCATAAAACGAATAAGAACTGTACTATGCTATTAATCTTTAAATACTATAATTTACATAGAAAAATTAAGGATAACATAGATAGTATTATTTACGAAAATTGTTGTAATACCTGATTATAAAGCAAATGATTGCCATTTTGACTCTGAGCATCTACGGTGGCACAGATCGGGCATATTTTGTGTAAAGTGATACCGTCCAAAGGGAAAGAACTCTCGCCTATTCTTCAGCCTTTGCTCAGTATGTGTGCCGGTATACTTTTGAAGGAAAGCTTTTGGTGAAGTTTTAACGATTAAATCACTGTAATATCTTACCTGTCTGTGACGTCACAGTGTGGAGGATGAAGAGGAGAATCGTCCCTGTCCAAACCCACCGTCTCATCTCGTTACCTGTGTGGAAAGTAATCATATGTATATGAGTTTCATACAAAGTAATAAATCGACCCATCTCAATATCACAGTTAGGCAGTGTCCTACAAATCAAAAAAATAGTATATCTCACCGCGACAAGTAAGTGTCACACAAAGTAACAAAAATTCTACCAAAATCAGTCTTGAGGAAAACGTTTTTCTTTTAGAAAATTTTCGAAATCGCATATCTGACAAACTTTTGAAGCGTACTATTTACCTATATGGTAAAAAAAAAGCAAGACAAGTGAAGTAAAATATAGATTTACCAAAACGTTGCACCTGAATCATTGCAAAAAAAGTTTCGATTTGACAAAAGCATTCTAAATTTATAAAGACAGACGATGCCATAAGTTATTTGAAAAACAAAGTTATTTAATGACGCATACATATTTTAGTTGTATTTATTTCAATACATGACCTAAGTCATGACCCTACTTAAATGATCACTCTTCAAATCTGGCCAGTAGGGCTTATATTGAGCAATTTCAAACCCAAGTTATATACTAGGTAACTAATACAACTTGCATATAAAAAAACCACGCGGAAATGCTTCAAAGCTTATTGAATAATTTTCTTTAGGTATGTCTTTAAATAAAAGGACCTATTTTGTTTAAGATATCTTGGAACAAGAGATGGGTCAGGGCGGTCAAAACCTTATTTCGAGCAATTTTGACCAAACAGTAAAAAAATGGCATAGTCCCTGATTTTGAACAACACTACTATATTTTGGAGTTTTGTCCGACTACTAAATATTTTGACACTTCATTATCATACTTTAATTGGCATTGCTATACATGTATTTTTAACCAAGTTGGCAACTAATCTGAATTTAAAAAATCGAGTATCATTTTCACTACACTCTATGCATGCATTGTTTACTGGTGTGTTATACAGGTTCGCCTGCACTCCGACCGACCTTCAACGTAATCAGCGGGACATTCTTGAACTCTATCCAACATTGCAATATATTCTAGACTAGGTTAGTTATCAATTAGAATGAACAAATAATCTTGGCTCATGGCGTTGAATAAAGCTCTAATTGTTTTACTATGACGTGGATTTCCCTCTAGTCTTGTTTTGTGGAAACTGTGCAATAAAAACCTGCTTTTCATTTAGAAATTCATTCCAAACAAATTGTGATTGTTGGATAAAATGTTCTGATTTCGATGTTACATAACATTTTACAAAGACTCACTTAATTATTGTTTAAACCCTGAACAGCACGCACCCACGGGGGATGTCTAAACAGCTGGATAACGTTAACGTTATACAGATATCTTCTGAAGTGATAAAGAAATGGGTTCGCCCTCACAACAAATCGGCATATTTACAACAATAGGTGAGACCGATATCCAGGACATTTTAGAATAAGATAATTAATATCGTATCGTTGTAAGTGCTAACTGTTATTGAATAATATTTTTGTCTACAAATTACGCGATCACAGCTCGTTCAAGTACTTAAAGAAGCATTGAATTTGAAGTATTGAATTACTTCATTAACCACCTGGGCACGCATACTAATAGAGTAGCAACTGTGATAACACAATACATAAGATAAATGATTATTTACCGTTAAATACATGTGCATGAAGCATGTTTCTTTTACAAGTGTTATTAATATTCTGACATTTTTCACAACTGTGAAACGCGAATGAAAACTGAAATAAATCTTGATATTATCGATCTTGAAATATTTGATATTTGACACGAAACCATTAGGTTTTGTATTTACTACACATCCTGTAACGACCGGTGAACGTCGGTGACCCGTCAAAATGACGTTGTATGGAGACGTTTGATTGGACAACATAATCACATGTCGCATCTGTATTATGATGTCGCTGCCAATCCACATCATCACATTGATAGTAACATGTTTATCATACCGATAATACCCATTATATCACTGATCTGTCATATACACAGATTTAACGGCGTGTTAGGGTAGTAGGACGAGTACATAGAGATTAGAGATACGAACTTGTCTTACTGAACTTAAGTTTTACTGGCCAAAAGTAACAACAGTATCTTATTCGTCTACCCGAGACGTACCCCAGATTTATGACATAGAGACATTCTCTAAAATGCTGTTTTAATTATATATCTTATTTCCATCCAGACTCTTGATGACTTTTAATCCCAACCATGACCATAAAGAAAAATGCTAAGCACTGTTGACCTGCTAACAGCTTGTGTTATTGTCAATATATATAGATATATATAAGTACTCCTATTTCTGCGCTTTGGTCACTATTCAAACGTCTCATAAATTAGTTTTTATTGGGATAATGAAGTCCTTGCAGCAACTAAATTATTTGAAGACGAGCATGCAATAGCTATCCGCCACATGCTGCAATATTGTACTTGAAGTTATAATAATTTAGTTAATATCATAAGAGCGAAAAAATGCGAACGGTACGTTATTATTTTATCGTATTTAGATTTGGTAATGCATCTGTTCCTTATATATTGTCCGTTGATTGCATTTTGTCTGTTAACGGTGTTTTATCTTTAATGATATTTTGTTAAAAACATTATTTGTCTGTAAAATGCATATTTCTGTTCCTTGCATTTCGTCTGTGGATTTTATAAGTCATTTTTAAGTGCAATTTTTGTTCTTAGTTCAGAAGATGCGGTAAGTGATAAAACAGTGTTCTGTGGAGATTTCTATATTACTGCTGCAAATTGGGCTCAACTTAAACAATTAACATCAACAGGAGAAATGAAATGTGGTTATTTACTGCAAATGACGCTTCACCTTTCTGACAGTCTGCGCTGATTGATCGTCCGTTAGCAGTCCGTGTACTTATCTCGTAATAGCGTAACATACAACACTCCCTCCATACCTCCCTCCTCTAGCTTCCCAAAATGTGTACTCCTCCCCTCCGCCAGACCCCCTATTCGACCGTAACAACACAATTTACCATGACAAACAGAAGGTGTATTCATAACCAATGCTACTGAAGCATCATTTACGACATTCTATGGAAGATTGATTTTCGGTCTGTGAATCTTAACGCTGACTGTAAAATCCAATGTCTATTGCAGAACAAGCAAGCATTGTACGTAGATAGATAACTGTTTTGTTAGAAAATAGATAGAATTAGTAACATTTTGGAATATGTTCCAAACAAAACAATGATAGACGAACATTTTCATATTCCTACGTTCTGTGCAGTTGTATATTTTCGCAAGTACGCAAATATGCATTCGGATCTTACATTGTATACATTTAATAATTGTTGTGTGTTTTTGTAGGCTTTTTCGCCTATCATCCGTTGATGATAAATATGTTACTTAAAGTATTAATAGACATCTTTCTTTTTTTCTGTTTTTACTATCTTGTTACTTATATAGAACAACGATTCAGTATTGATCTTCAACTATTTTTTAGTTTTTTTCTCAAAAGTTTAAAATCAATTCTTGAGGTAAGTGTATTCGCGAATTACTTTTTCATCATTTCTCAAAAAAACATTTTTGACATCATACGTAAAATTTTCCATATACTATTTAGGATCTACAACATAATTGTTATAGACTACGTCTGCAATTTGCACGTTTAATTACGCATAGCGACGAGATCTAGGAGTTAAGTATGAAGACTCGGCGTGTTTTCTTCTGTTTAACTCTAATTTTCGCCTGTCTTATGTCCTTCGGTGAAATATAACCGATGTGGTTAGCATTGTACTGTTTCCAAGTAATTAGGTTTCAGCATGATTACAATATAAAGTGTGAATATCCCAGAGACTTTTGACTTTCGTGAAGGTATTAACCGATACACAAACAGAACGTAGCGGACAACAGGTGTACCTCATCTCGTCTGCTGGTGACGGAAGTAATTTACATACGAGAGTTAGTGTCAAAAGTGTTATTGAGGTTCTAGCATCATCAACACACTCGATAGAAATATCGACCAGTTAGGAAGCGTGACATAAACATTGCAATTTGTATACATAACAGCCCTCGTGATTGGCTCCGTTGTCTCGTGACTGCAGCCAAACATGGCTAGAGATGTATCAACAAGACAACGTCGACACATTAGCAGCCATAGTCGTGCCTCCGACGAGACCAAACACGGACAATCCTGTCTGATGATCGGCGTATTTGCCTCCCTGACGAACCAGCCATCTCTGGCTTGTTTTCGTTGAGTATATAAAAATACGACCTAGAGCGGGGCTTAGTTCTGCATTATCGGGGATTCATTGTCATTAGTGCCACTTCATATTCCGTACCAATTTATTAGCGTTACGGGTTCCTGGGCGTGGCTCCGCGCGCGCGATAACACAGAGTCTCGGTATCGGCAAAATGTCCTATAAAGTCAAAAAATCGTTTACTTCTCAAGTCTGGTCTTACAGAGAAAGAATGAAAATATATGAAAATGTTCAGTGAAATAGACAGAGTAGAAATGGCGTCTACGAGTATCACGTAGTGCAAATGTTACTGCTGAAACCTTCCTTAACCGAATAAATGCTTTGTTCAGATAAGTATACGGAAAACGCATGCGCATGATCTATGTAAATAAAAAAAGAGTCTCTAGTGGGCGAAGTTGAACGTCAATTTGATTCTGCGTTCGTCTGGACAGCTTACATAGTACATGCACCGTATCCGGCGGATTTAATCATTTTCTCTGAGGTTCATTTACTTTGTTTATATACTGGTTTGTCAATACACTTTGTTATTTACTCTTGAATAACCCGTGAAAAGTGATTTGGCTCACTGTGTCCACTGTAGATTGTTTCCTAGAAAACGACCGCTCTGTGTGACCGCAAGATGACTTCTGCGCACTCCTTTTTCAATCGTTTGCGGAAACATTAAACAAGTCAATTGAAGTTATACTCGTTTCTGTTATAAACATATTTGTTCTATACTACTGTGTGTTAGTGTCGGTATAACAAAGGGACCACAGCCTGTTACCTGTACAACGACATGTGATTTCCTGGTTCCGGTCGCTTACACGAGTTTATCGTTTGTTTACAAGACTCCGGAAGTCCACATTCCGACAATTAGACCACAATAGATGGTCATGTGACAAGACGAACTTGGTACGATAAATGCCATTGCTTGATGACGCAACACTAATATACGGTAAAGTTGTCGATGGACATACAAGTTGTCGCGTGCTCGCCTGGTTACCCCCGGGCAGTACACGATCACTCTCCACTTGATTGGCACTCTACAGTGGATATCAGCTGACCAATGGCCAGAAGGTCTTATGCTAACACTTAGAGATTCAGTTTTTACAATAATGTATGAAATTGTGAAATTTGACACATAACAATTTTTTTATTCTTGTACGGGGATTCGTTGAAAGTAAATGCATTCGATCGACTATTGAATATTTAATGAAATGTTTATTTTAAATTGTAAAACTGATGTCTTCTTAAAAGGTAGATATTTAAATTTAAACGACACAAGAATGAAAATAATTAAGAATATTAAATTTTATTAGATTCTAATTACATCTATTACATAAAACGTTAATCTATATAATAGAGATACGACTAGTGCTCAGGCCATGTATTACCAGGTTACGTATTTCACAATGTGATCAAACAAGATGTTGCTGCACCCCAGTTGTTAGATTTCACTTTTGGCTCGAACTCTTAGGTTGCTATTTTTGTATTACATGGCTTGACCTGTTTGTGTCAGTCTAGTCATATTTAATTTGAAATGAAATTAAATAGTAAGATTCACTAGTATGCAATGGAATGTTCGCGTGTCGCTTTACAATTTACAGAATAGCCTATGTGTTTATCCGACTATAGATCGTTATACGGTAGGTAGATATACTGTTACGTGGAGCTACTGCGACGTATACACAGAACATGACGCAACGTTATGGCGGTCAGATCCATCAGTGAGGTCCGCTCTGATTGTCAGTGACAATGATAATTTAATGAGAACTCGGACAGGCGTGATGTTACGGGTCATTATCATCTATCATAGCCGCCTATCAAACCAGCCATGGGTATGCCCACAGTTAACAGGTTTACTATTGCGGTAAATGCAACGTTATTGCAACTGCGGTTCATGAATTCAGAACCGAAGGGCTTCATCTCAAATGCATTTCACGATTTCAGAAAGAAAGCAATATTGTTCACAATTAAATATTTCTTTTGCCTAGATTATGTTGATTGGGAAGTTGCATACTTTCACTTTATTCTCAAAAGAAAGTTATTATTTTATTATGACATTAGCCTCAGTACAAAATGTAATACTGAATCTGTCTAACAAACGTTAAACACTTGATCAAATCCAGCAATCGATTTTACTTGTGGTCGAGTGTATCTCATACTTAGAACCATTACATGTCTGACATTATAGTCGTGTACACTATACTTATTAGTAATATACTTATATTGGTATGTTTCACTCCGTATGCGTTGTATTATATGTAATATCAAGGCAAATAGGTTTGACTGAACCACCTACGCCCTCCCCTACCCCAAGTGTGCCCTACTGTCCACCTCCCTACTGTCCAGTCACCATCCTCTATCAGTTAAATAACATACATTTGTAGTTACCTTATTAAAGCGTATTGTTATAAAATCATATGTACAAATATATCATGTTGTATTATGGAGAGGACAGTTATAAGTTGTTAAGACTTGTCGATTCTTTTGAATCATTTGATAAAGAAATATGTTTAAAATAAACTAATGGATTTATAGACATTAACTTCCAATTTAACGCCCACTTACGCTTACTTGTTTCAGTTAAAAATTTAATTAAGAAAGTATGGATCTTAATGTGTCAACAAATGTACAACTCATAACATTCCATTAATATAAAAATTGGCATAATTTATATAAATTCAAAACGTCCTGGGTAGATATACAGAGTAGGATATCTCCTAGATACAATTCTGATAACAACATATTCCGGGCTGTTTTATAGTTTAACTGGGTGTGCGATGGTCTGTGAGATAAGTGATATTAATTTGTAGAGACGTTACATAGCTGCTTGCCGGATATTCTATCAGAAGCTGCGGTTCCCATAGGCTCTAAGTTTTCAACAAATTACCTTTCGTATTTGATTTATGATATATTTTCCATATCCCTTAGTTACAGGCATTTGAAATTCGTTGATAAATAATTTTCCGTTAAAGAATATTTAAATACAAATAAATTAAAATTTACATAAAAAGTACACGTCATTCCGACATTAATGTCACTAGATACTCATCTCTTGCCATTCCATGACGTTTGGAATGCTTGGATGAAGTAGTTCTTTTTTCCCAGTCTATAGACGGAGTTCACAATCTTGCCTAAATGAAATATCATTTTATTTATTAGAGGAAAGTATGGTTTAGAGAGTACCACTCCCTAGTTAAAGGCAAACATACATGACGTTTTTCTTCTTCTGTCTGCTGCTTGATCTTGACAATATGTTCCATTTTAAACCATTACAATTTAATGTTGTCGAACCTGATGACAGCTAAAGAGCAATTGATAGCAAATCTCGATGGTTCTGGCGGCCAAAATAACAATTACTCTAATACTCGTATATTTATAGATACTTGTGTTAACTAACGTTTGTGGATGGTGACCACAAATTTTGTCTTAATTATTCGAAATTAAACGTACATACATTAAATTATATGCAGTATCAATAAAACGTATTTTTCAAGAACATATCTTTTAATTGTGTATATAATATGTCGACCGGATGTATTAATTGGTTTTTGTTTCCGGAAATTAGATGAAAAATACTCTACATTGTGAATCAAAAGGTTCGATGGAGGACAATGACACGATAGTGTAATGTACAAAAGTATTATTGGAACATTCTGCTGTCTAACAAAATCAAACTCCTAACAACCGTTTGTCAATACAACATCCCAGTGATTGACCGACGGCTGTACATGTATCTGGGAGTAGGACAAATAAAGGAATGCCCGCTGTCCACTGACCACATGGACCTGACCTCGAGTGACCCTTGCCGTATTCCTAGTCGGCACTGGCCATTGTCATTACTTGTTACGTACCATGATAATTATACACTCCGGAATGACAGATACATGATGACCGTCCGCGAGATTACTTGTCAATCATACCATAAACGCCATGTCAGTGAAAAGCGGGCCCGTCAATCAACTAGGATTTATAACAATTATATTATACAAGTTTTCTTTTAATTATTTTCCTACAAAACTGTGAACAAAAAAAATAAATTAAGAGCCTATTTACTTCAAGCTCAACATATTGCTAATCATATTTAGGTGGTCACCCAAAGGCATTTTTACTATTAAACATGAAATGTTCATCCCTGTTGCAATTTTGCTCTTTACTTTCTCTAACGAATTGAACAAGTGGAGAGCAACATATGTACATGAGCAAATTAAACATTGTGTTTATGTTCAATGGGCGAAACATTTACGGTACTACTTCTATTTGTCAGAAATAAAGACGTTTCAATGTTTATATTATTCATATTATACTTTGTGAACCAAGTTACACATTAGTAGCTCACTCATAGCTGTCCTTTTTTGATGTCACCATATGATGTATTCTGACATCTAAAAAGGACACCCTATGCTTTGTTAAACCCGATATTCAACCTGGGACTCTGTTCATGGTAACACCTCCACATGGTTAGGTCCATGAAAGGAGAGAAGATCGATGGGTGATCTAGATTAATTACCCCAGACCAAACTCCATTTAATACGGGTGGGCCTGGTTTGTACATACACCTTTTGACCCTAGCTATTAACACTGATAAGATTAAGGCTAAGTGCACACATTTACTAACCAGCCATATGTTGACAGCTTTTATCACAAATCCACTTTCTATCTGACTGTTCATGGAGATCATCGAAATTCTAAACAAATTAAACATGTTTATCAACTGTGTACCAGCAGATAAAGATATAAACTTCAACAGGAGTCTACATTTCGTCTCTTCACTAGGTAGAAGACAACGATGACAACCACCAATTCTTCAGAAGTTCTATAGCATTGGGATACAGCAAGTCTATTTTTAGTTGTTCTTATACTCCCTAAGAAGAAGACACGGACATAGCCATCCCTGATTCCGCAGGAGTTCATTTCTGATAAGACTAATACATTTTTGTAAGTCTTGATCAAGCATTTCGACACAATATCAACACGGAATCACAAAACAATACAATACCATTCTTAAAACAAGATTTTACGTCGTCAGTTAAAAATATATATATATATAAACCAAAATAGAAATAGATATTTACCACAAAAGTTTTAGCATACATAGACAAAATTCGAATTTAAGTTGATACGTAATTGCAATAAGCAAAGAAGTGAAAAGACAAAATTTATAAAAACAACATCATAAACGGACACGAAAAGAAACTTTAAGATAAAATCAGTTGTTCCAAAACATGAGGCACCTGATATCATTTGCTCATCTAGATATAATGTAATGTTCAGGAATGCATAAAACCCAGAAACCAACATTGGAACACCAAACATGTCAAATAGTTTTCTAAATTAGAAATGTAAGATTAAAACACGTTTTCATTTTTGACTATTTGAATAATAAAAAAAATGAATAAATAGCGATTCAATGATAAGAATGATTACCGCATTTACGTTGAATTATTTTATAGCTCCAACATAGCGATATGAATCGTAAAGTTTACGTTACAACTATCGTGTTTAAGTAATTATTTCGGTAGTTTGGTTCTAGCTTCAATACACGGAAATATCCTTATGCCTTGTTATACTTAGAAGTATCAATTAACCGTTCAAACCATGCTACCATTCTCAACACGTGTCGCTGCCATTCTCTCTGCTGACAAAATATTCATAATATCCAGAAAGCATGAATGTCACAGTAGTGAACGATTTAGTCGATGGTTCCATGCTTAACTTAAGGAATAGTCTATTAGCTCCATCCATAGTGGATTAGACTGGTAAGGTGAAGTGACGTTGACCCCACATATGTCAACATCTTAAAGTTTAAGGAAATCTCAAATGATATACAGAAGACTTCAGACGAAAATGGGCCAGGAACTACGATAAACTCCTTTTTTTCTTTCCCTTTTTTTCTAGCCAAAGCCTGGTCTACGTTGGAAGAAGAAGATGTGACGTTCAATTGAGGTGCAATATGTTGCAGTTGTAAACCACCCTGTAATTTGTTTCTGACTTGATCAAAATTACAGCACTGAACAAGGGATATGTAACTCCTCGTCGGACTCCTAGTGGAGAAATGTGGGGGTTGTACATTGGTTACATGAGTATTGTTATTCATAGTGTTTTTATCAACTATAATCACATTGTGCTAAGTATCAAGGATTTGTTTAGGGATTAATCTGTTAACTCAAAACAAAAAAACCTGGTGTTTCCTACTCAGAAGATAAGTTGATTTAAGTTGTTTAACTTTTTAATCTTATTTGATAACAAATGGAAGTTAAAACATATTTAAGAAATAGCCAGTGGTGAAAGTAGTAAAGCATAAGAACTATCTATTATAGCAATGACGTGTGTTTCCATTAATACATTTTCTCAGCGATGCTTGAGGCCAAAACGTTTCTTAATATGAGATCAAAGTTAGATATACAAATGATAAAAAAGAGTGTGATAAAAGTGCTTTATATACATCTTAACATGCAAAAGAACAAAAAATCTTACCTTTCATTGATGTAGTGATATATTATTTAACTTCAAAAATGTGCGATGTAGTTTTAAAATCCAAATATGAAAACACAAATAGCACACTCCTCAAATTTCGGATTTCCCTATGCTCAATCTAATCTCAATGGTGTAACGATCCGAAGTCATCTGAAATTAATCGGAGTGTGAAAAAACGAAGATTATCCATCAATAAAAGCGAGCTCCCAGTCGAGAGGATCATGAGATATGGGAAGCCTATACATCAGAAACACCTGTAAGGTTTGTACCTGTACGCTTGTACCTATGTGTATCGGAGCGGGGAGATAGTTCAGATTGACACGCTCCGCTAAGCACGAGACAATTACATCAACGGAATATGCATTGTTTTGTGATAATTGGCGTTTTATTGACTGTATACGAATACATGCTTCCTGTTAGAGAATGTCAATCACAGGATATAGACATGCATAATAACAGGACACATACATATACAATCACAGGATATACAAATGTGCAATCAGAAAATATACACCGGCAAATTGATTGAGTATAGACCTGCACAATCGCAAGATACATAGACCTGCAGAATCACAGGAGATAGACATGTGCAAGCAAAGGATACAGACCAGCGCAATCACATGATAACGATATAAATAATCTCATCAAATGGACCTGTTCAAAAACAAGAAAAAAACCCGGCATAATCTCTGGAAATTGACCTGCACTATCACAAAATAAAGACCTGCATATTCATAGACCTCCAAGAGTTTGTAAACCGATGGTTTTAAATTGTGTTAATTGAAATAGCGATATCTTTATTAAGCTGTGTTTTAAAGTATCATCCAATTCATATAAAGATATCTCCAATCTCCATTATATTTATAGATATCTCTATTACTTTTGCTACCCCTCTGTATTAAATTATAAGATTGCCTGCGATAGAAAAGAATAAAAAGAAAATAATGCACCGCATCGTAACTTCACAAGGACATGGTCCGACCTCCAAGTCTATGCAAGACGAGAACAATAGGGCCAGAGTCACAGAAACAACAACACAATGGGACACAACAAAATCACGGAGCAAATTACAGGCTGTTATCCCTTATTGAGCCTATCCAAGTTAATACATTCTGGAAATGAATTTTGTGTGCACTGATCAGACCTATGAATAAAACAGTTATGAACCATCCTCAGAAAAAGTCTGTAAATATAAGGACAGGTTTTCTCAAATTGATCACATGTGAATTGATAGGTGTCAACCGGAGAATTCACCTCATAACCTGACCAAAAGAGAAACGTATTCCATAATTAAATAGTTTCAGCTAATAACAAATTGAACAGAATTGCTTACAGGCGACTTTATCAATAAATTTGGCAATCTTTATATAAGATAAAGATTATTACCATGTGTTAAAAAAACATTATGGATTTCTTTTACAAATTAATCGACATCTGTCATTTATCAATATTACCAGAATTTAACAATTCCTCAATATACTGTATCGTTATGTGTCGCCAGTTTGATGCCGATCATGCAGCATGTACTGTTTGACAAACGTGTATACCAATGGGTTGATCTACTGGTGTGGTATTGCGTTGGAAATGATAACGGTTAAATAAGACATCATTGTTTATTTAAGAGATAGCGTTAAATAATTGTAGGTAGATGTACAAAGAAGATATTAAAGCATCCCTTTTAGCATATATACGTTTGGATATTAAGTGTTTTCATTGTTTTATCACTTGGTGGGTGGTAAATGGGAATCACATGATCCTTATGACGTCACCAGATCACGGTTTAATGCAAACAATGTCTGCGTTTCATTATTGTGAAAAAGTTGTTACTTTGTGAAGTAAATCTTGTGATAGAAAAATCTAAAATCCGACCATTATCCTTATGTTCTCAAAGAAACGCACTTAAACCCTTTTCATAACAATCATATCTACTCGCTACGCTTTCGTTTTATACATTTATATAAAACGATGTATCGTTTTATTAATTTATATGAAACAAAGGCATACACGTGCTATAATGCATAACTGCATTTGCCCGAAATTCTGATAATAACATAGTTGGTGTATTTATTAATAAATTAATTTACTATCTTTATTTTATTATATCATATTTTGACCAGTTCCTCAAATATCCAATAAACATCAAAAGTCAAATAAAAATCAATAACAATTTAATGAATTCTACCCATTCAAATTTACATCTCTCCTGGAAACCATAAAATTCACTGCAGAAACGCAGCCTTATTCACGCACAGATATCAGAGATACTATTAAGATTGACGTATCCGAACTGATTGTCAAACGTGAGTAGTAACAGAGGCTGTTATGAATGTGTTGACAGTGTAAGGGTGTTACAGGTCCCTCTATCACGGTATGATCCCAGATAATCCCTATACCCACACGTCTACAGACGTACAGACAGGTGCTAACCCCTGTCGGGTGGGAAATAGAAATAGTGTAACATAGCACTGGGGTATGGGTGTGGCCCAGTGAGGGGGAGCAGTGGGCAACCACAGCGGTCATACAGATACTAGATATCGGACCATAGATAAGATGGTTATATATAAATATAAAGATATACAGGAAGCTATATTAGACTAAATAAGAGTTGGGGCAATAGGTACGTTACGACTAACTGGGCAAGTGAATGTTGACTCTTTGGTGTAAACCAAACCATCCTGGCACTAACTGACCCAAACAGTTGTATGTATGATGGTATGTTGTGAAAACACGCCGAAGTTGTTGTGGCAACCCTACTGGTGAGGAGACACAATATGAGGGGGTTTATCGGGGATGTTTAACCAATAACGTGGGAAACAAGACGAGCATGTCACTAGCACAATATCGGACATCATCAAATATTTTATTCCCTAGATTTTCCTACGGATTTTCATTGTAAAACTTATTGAATGTAAAAGATTTTTTTTGCACATTTTGTTCACTTTGAAAACTTTATAAAGGTGATTAAGAAAAACAACTGAAATCTCGTTTAATGTCATAGTTTGTTTACATATGTAGGTATTTTGTATTAAGTTTTGCAATACATTTTGTTTTGCTGACTCAGAGAGTTGATACACTCCTAACAAACTAAATGAGAATAAGAGCAGTTCCCCTTAATTACCGATTGACCTTTTGATGGACTCTAAATACAGAGATTAAGAGATTCCTTTTTGTACCTCAGAGATCAAATAAATATCAACGAGTTTAACAAAATATCTTAACCGATCCCCTTGGTAAGCGAGAAATCGATCACGCCAAGTATTTGTCCCTTTAAAGCAGGTGTACATGTACTAGCCCGCTGTCAGCTGGAATGTGCTGTACTTGGAGTTTTGTAGAATATTTTTACTGTACTTTAGTTTCGCACTAGATCTTATCTCACGTATTGGCCTCAAACGAACAGAATGATTTTAACTATTACATTCAAACGAAGAACGAAGGTTAACATTACAGTAGGAATTCTTCCACTTCAGGAATAAAACTGATAATTATTGTTGCGAATATTAGCTATATCAGAACCCATTGATGTATTGAGTAATAATTCATTTTCTCATATTATGGTTGATATTGAATTCGACTTCTTTAAAAATAAATAAATTTTTGAAATTTTATTTTGTGTGACAATAAGATATTATATAAAGATTCGGACTTTTGTTTGTTCGTTAGGGTTAAGTGTCTTTACAGTACGTATAAGGCTACATGAGGCGACTGCCAAAGATGATGAAGCCTATCAAGGGCACCTTTAAAGTGTTATCTCACTGAAACGTCTTAACTGGGACACGGTAGCATGACACAACACTTGGTCACATCATGCTGATAATTGCCAAACTAGATGTTCCTAGGCAGGATAGATAAACAACTTAGTGTAACTAAACAATGCTTTCGTCTGGTTGCATTCGCTCTTTACGTAAAGGTTGTTCGTCATTTGTTCCAATATGACGTAAGATACGACCCGTATGAAGACAACGTTTTCTTTCTTTTTAACTTATAATGTTCGTTTTGTATTGCAAATTTAGAACTATAACACTGCAAAATCGTCTTTAAACGTTTCTTAACAAAGCATTAGTTTATTGTAAATAACAGACGCATGTACTGTTGTTTGTATTCAATTGTCCATGCTTCCTTCCTAGTGTGGCCATAATTCCTGTAGTTCCTCTACCCCTCCTCTCAGACACAATGATGTCGGATCGCGAAGATCAGGTGACCCTCCTGACGAAATCAAGACCATGGGAACAGTTTTTATCTCTAACACAAGAAAGATAAGTAACTAAATGTTTTATACATAATGGCAATAAAATACCTGCTATCACGCTTTCGCCGACAAGAGAGGGTATTGAGACTCTAGTCCGCACTGTGCACCGAACCACTATCAATCCCTGTTATTGTCTATTGTCAGCGAGCAACTCTTCCTGCTTAAATCCAGAAAAGCTTTGTCAGCTGCAAGTTACTATTTTTTATCCAAATAATGGAACCACTTTTTAAAGAACGTCATTTGTATATTAACTTGGCACACGAGTCGTTATATGAAAAACATAATGTTAATAAAATAGCATATTATATTTCACCGACACTATAACTAGCTATTTATAAAGTCTATCTCACCGACTCCGGTGGTGTTTTTGTGTGTTTCTCCCCTACACGTTCAGCACTTAAGTCAACAGTAAACAACATCCTGTATCTCAGTAACCGGTTACCCAACGTCCGTTTGTAATTAACACAAAAGGTCAAGTAGCGTCGTTAAAAGACGTGAAAATATTTTCGGACCATATGGTTAATGTATCTCAATATATCCGTAATGAGACGAAAGAAACACCTCCTCAGTATTTTTGTATTTTTGGAATATTCTTTTTTGCCATTTTCCTTGACAACTAAGTTATAACCTTTTTCTGGTCTGTTTTTATGTCATCTCCTGATAAATGATAGAACATAACTTTGAAGTATGCTTTCTGGTACAAATGCCAATTAACATATTTACAGATCGGGGACATTTTACTTCTGTCGCTGTACTTAGTTTATGTGCCGTTTGTCCTTTGGCCTATTGCAGAAACAGGTCCCTCTGTTTCCATCCTGGTTATCAGTTGATGCTTAAATATTCCCGTACTACGTGCTAACGATATCCAAAATTACCATACACTTTGTTGAAATTATTTACTTTGTCTGATGTAGTACAAGCTTACATCATTGAATGCGTGTTGAAATAGTTACTATTGTAGGCTATCACTTGTAGATATCTAAGTCTCCGTCTTCGCTATGAAAAATAATGCAATATTATTATCGGTCAGAATGTGGTAGTGGTATTTAATGATCCTGAGCTAAGATGTTACAAAACTGACGATTGCTGTTTACTTATATAGTCAAAGGAGGGACAAATCGTAGTTGAAGAGTTGGAGAAATATCAAATCAGTGTACGGTAAATGATGGACGCATGTAAAGCATGGACAGAAATGAATATGTGTATGATGACTTGGTATATGTGTATGGTAACTTAGTATAAGTGTTTGATGATGCGTTTGATGACATCATACACATGTACCAACACTTAATACACAAGTAACAGGTTCCCAAACACAAGTACCAATTCATCATATTATATGTGTACGATGACTTGGTACGTGTGTATGAAGACTTGGGACGTGTGTATGGTGACTTGATACGTGTATATGGTGACTTGGTACGTGTGTTTGGTGACTTGGTACGTGTGTTTGGTGACTTGGTACGTGTATATGGTGACTTGGTACGTGTGTTTGGTGACTTGGTACGTGTATATGGTGACTTGGTACGTTTGTGTGGGGACTTGGTACGTGTGTGTGGTGACTTGGTACGTGTGTATGGTGACTTGGTACGTGTGTTTGGTGACTTGGTACGTGTATATGGTGACTTGGTACGTGTGTTTGGTGACTTGGTAC
>JAUMHH010213846.1:0-12566 GCA_032359455.1 Chlamys rubida | reverse complement strand
CTATCATCAAACATATCACATTTACATACCTGAATTTTATATTTAAAAAATACTTATCTTTAGGGTGAAATTTGTATGGTTGACCATACAATATCCGAGTACAATACCTTAGGAAGGAGCCAACATAGTAGTAGTATGCATACACAATACAAGCAATGTCACAAAGGGAGGTACTGAAATCGTTATATAGTTAGAATTCACTATTCCAGTAAATAATCAGATCAACAATTTCAAAAATTATAATACAGAAGTTAAGAATAATAAAAGATATTAAACAAATCTTATCATACCATTTACCAACATCGTTCCAGGTTAACTGACGACCTGGGTTTTCTTTGACTTGTCCATCTGATATGTCATACTGACCAGTACGCGGAACAGGGCGAACTAACGAATTTTCACTGATTTGTTGATTCGCACTATTATTCTTAAATCTGACATTCCTGTTAGCTCTAGTTTTTCCACTGATACCAGTATATATAAAATATCCAGCTTCTGTCTTTCTGCACAATTGTTCATTACTACCAACACTGCTTTCTTTAACATTAGGTATAAAATTCCTTTTCATTTCTCCGATTTTAGTCTGTCGGGAACAACTGGTTATCAATCGTTGAATCCAGTGAGGTATCGGTCGATCCACTGCTATTTTATAAATCCGAATTCCGAATATGGCCATCACCACTGTAATGCTACTGCACAGGAGTTGAGTAAGAAGGTAGATTGTGAGGCGAGGTACATGAGGCTGGGAAGAACTTGGCAGTTTATCTGATACAATTGATAAGAATACGGTCAGAGACAAAAGTATCGTGGTACCAAACGCAGTCCTCTCCCCTCGCTCAGGGGGCAAAATAAAAATGAATACATTTAGGAAACATATTACTGATATAGGTAGAAGTAAATTCAGAATGATGAAAAGTGGTCTTCGCTCAAACTTCAGCACCAATTTTATTAATTCAGTACCATCAGGTATATTTTCTATACTCATTTGTGATGAATGGATTTTCCAGCTCCCGTTTTCAGTGAAGTTCGTTTTAGATACTGAATCTTTAGGAAGACGCAACGAAAAGAAACCTGGAATAAATCCTGACGGTATGAAGACAATTTCGCATATTTGCCGATCTGTAGGATAATACGCAACATTGGCCATGCAGGAAATCTCAAACAAATTAGGAACTTCCCAATAAGCATCTCCATTATACAGGTATATCACCTTGATAAAGTCCACCCCGACTCGTTTTATTTCACTGTATGGCTTTCCAACAACGGCGAAGGGAAACCAGACCTTGGCCTGGGCTAGAGGTAAAATGGTAATGTTCCCGTGCTGTTGTGGGTTCCAGACAATTCTGTCATCATTCCAGCTAAGGCCGAAAGATCCAAGAATGGACAATTTCCCGTTAAGAGCGTCAAAGTCTTGCAGTGAGAACAAGTTGAATGTTACATACAGGGCAACGGGGTCCGTCTGGTCACTGTTCGGACTTAAATCCTTGTTATAGTTGGTTAACAGCTGGGTATGGAGATTTTGTACATCTTGTCGTGTTGCGGCATTGTCTATTCCATTAAACAACGAAAGAAAACAACAGAAGTACAGGAAAAATTGTAGGAAAACCATATTAACACAGAACACAATGTCCTGAACACCTATGCACTTCCTTCGGTTTTAGAAACATTTATAAGTTGATACAAAAATATAACTATACACTACATCACACGTCAACCTATTCGACTGTGACTTTAAGTGGGTGGACTACATTTCGATAAAACTGCGTGTATAACAAAATGACTCATTCTCCCCTTACCTACACAGAAAACGAGGTTTTAGTTTATGTATATGTTATGGATGATCCTGTTATGTTTGTAAGATATTCCGCATGGGTTTGCACAGTGTATCATTATTTGAAACAGTTACTACTTTAAGAAATGACAATTTCGTATACATGCATCATATTCACAGCACATGTATTTATACAATGACACCATCACGCTGGTGCAATAATCAAGGTCGGTGGGGAATAAGTCACCACTCATGAATTCCGCAATAAACATTGAAGACACAACGACTAAAATGTCTCGCTATCAAAATTACACATGCAAACAAAACATTTGTTGTTTTACAATATGTATGGTTAATGATGTTTTGATTAAATGATAGAAATGTAAATTATATATTTGTGTTTTGTTTCTCCACATACTTCTTTGTATATCAAAGAAAACTCACTAACTATCTAACTATTGCTAAGGCTAACCTCAGAAGTCATTCCAGCTGTTGAATGTACAGCTGAACATTTGAATTTCAAATTATGGTAAATACGAAATATTGCATCGGTAACGCATGTATAACAGTTTAAAGCAAGCATACTTTGTTAGGCGGGATATGTTGCCTTGTCTCAAATCCTGATTATTATAGGACCTTAGTGCCAGAAACATTTTAAGACCAAAGCATTTTTTTTGCTAAGATAATCTCAAAACAAATACAAAAGTACGGTTGTCTTCAATATCAAATTTGAAGCAGTTGTGCGTCTTCTTTAATTTGAAGCTTTGATAGTGGTGACTACAATGTAAAATGACTTCCTGAATTTTACTCGTGAACGTCGAAAACGCGCACCACATATGGCCAAAAAAAATCCGCTTTTTACTCCCTTTTTCTAATGCTTTTATCTAATTTCGCTTTAATGTCTCAGTTGTTTATATTTTTCATGTTTGGTTATAATTTACTTGTTCGGTTTTCACGCTTCCATTTATTTTTTTAGCTGTAAAATAATAGTGTTGTAAATATAGAATGACATCATTCATATCAATTGCATTTCCTTGTGGATCCTGAATTCCCAGGGAAGACCTAATGGAGGATGATGGACATTGTATGGTGAGGTAAAGATCCTGCACAGTGTCTCTTCGTAGGTATTTCTGCTGAGCTCGTTGTGAAAATAATTAACTGGAATTTTTTCTAAGGCGTAATATTTTTGCAGTAATATTCAAGTGTTGTTTAAATGAAATATGGCTCATTTGTTGTTTTATATGCAGCGGACATTGTGCTCATATGAATTAATTCAAATAAGAAAAAGAACGATTTTTCCAAATATGTATGGACATTATGTGATTCAGAAACAACATGAGAATACATCATTGTAAAAAAAACCTTATTCAAACTCAAAAACATAAATAAATGAACATTTACACAGAGTGCATCGATATTTGCAATACCCATCTTTAAATTAAACTTGGTAATAATATTATATTTGTGTCAATAGTTTAGAAATCCCCGTACCAATACCAAAAACAGACTATTTTCTTATTTCCGAAAAAATGCATACACGTGTAAACGTTGTAGTTATGAAAGTATGGTTTAGAGGTCGAGATGAAATCGTACACTAGACTCCACCATTACAAAATAAGATCTCTGCACACTTTTGTGATGCTTTACGAGTGTTTACTTCTCTTTAAAATGGTATTCCGACAAGTTAACAACGTATCACGTCCACCGGTAATAATTATCCAATGCGCAACCAGACCAACCGGTATAAGGACAAGTATTTAGCGCTGAATAATCGTAAGATGCGGCTAATGTGGGACCTCCCCGCTGCAGCGAATAGGGGTTTAAAGTTTGTGCCCTCTACTTGGAGACACAAACGCGATCAAAATGAATCTGCTGCACCCATTGCTATAGTTTGTATTTCTCTCTACTTCTTACTACCTTTTGTTTCCTAGCGTTTCCTTACTTGGCAATAAGTCAATTTTGGCTTAAATACTAAACGTTCGCCCAGGTGATGAAGGCGTTGGGTTCTGTCCCCAGGCTTGGACATGCCAAAGTCCTTAAAATGGTAGTTATTCATTGTTTAACGTTCAGCATTGAAGGTAACAGTTGCTGCAACTGTTTTACCTGTTGTCAGTATATTATGATCGGGCGGAGCCTTCGGCATCAGATCCACGCTATCACAAAGAGACAAATACATCAACATACCCTGCCTCCTTTATACGTGCACATTCGCTCTCTGCACCACCGAAATATATCATAGCTCAGTGTGCGCAACCTTGTTGACGAGACAAGATGACTTGTGTGATCCTTTTGATGTACATCAAAAGAATTTCGCGGTCTGTTACCGATAACATTGACTGTCTTTGAAGTCGGGTGTCGTTCCTCTGTTATCTTCAGAGCTGAGCTTGCCCTTTGAAGATCACATAGAAGCGACACCCGACTTCAAAGACAGTCAACTTTACCGTTACGCGACCGAGATATTCTTTTGATGTACCTTAAAGAATCAAACTAGTCTTCTTGTCTCATCCAGAAGCTTGTGCACACTGAGCCTTCGATGTTTATATAGACATATTCTAGGGGAGCAGAGAACGTAAGTGATCATAACTCCTCGAGTATCAAGGTTGAAATGCGTTCTGAACTGATTGAGGCTTACAAGCAGAATTAAAGCCAGACCGCCTAGAACAGCTAATCGGCGATGTTCATTTCGCCATATCGACTATCACAGCAGCATTTTACTCTCTTATTGTACGGGCACAATTCGTCCATAAAACGAAAAAGGGGTTTTAAAATGCATGAATTTACACCAATTTCAGGAAAAGAATGCAGCCAATTGATCACAAGAGATAGACATTTTATGTCGAGAATGATTTCATATGGATCATCACACCTATGAAGCTGTTTCTTTTAATTTAATTTAAAGACCACTTCTGGTAAAAAAGTATAAAAAGGTTTTAAAAGTGTTTACCTTTTGCCATGTGATCGGTATATTTCTACACATAATTATACGCGAGGACTTATCCTTAAATCAGCCAATCAGCAAGTGTTTCTTACGTTTCTAGTTCCTACTTAAAATTACACCTGGCTCAATACTGTGCTCATAAGAATTATAAGCATAGAATTGGTTACATGTGTTTTGATAATTGGAATCTGCAGGTATTTAGCTTTTGAATAATGAATATTGTATATTTATAGCACGTTTTGGATTTTTGTTGGCGGATTGATATTGTTGTAAATAAGATGTGTTTTTCCCATCTTGGTCATCAACTTTGTAAATATACGTTGATTTCTGGATTATGAGAATATGCCATCAACCACATACAACTGTAATTATAGGTCTCTGCATCTGAACCATGCATGAACAATGAGGCCTTTTGTATAGTCTTTGTCAGAATCTAGACAGAATAACAATAGCTAATCATACAGTGTTTACACTTTGATAAGTATTTATAAGTGGATTAAAATATGTTTAAAATAAATCACATTATACTAACTGATTAATTTTATACTGATAGTGAACCTGTTCAGCATCCATACTGCAGGATGGAATGTAATACCGTGTTCAGAAGGACTTGAAGAAAGATGGACTCCAGAAGATGTATTAATTCCTAAAGAAGGAGAACCAGCATTAATAGTATGTGATATATATATATATATGTGATTCTTTCTAGTATAGGGATCAGGTGTCAATCAGTTTGCCCCTGCCAGTCTGATAGTGTATATATATAGGAGATTTGCATGGGGAAAAGTTTTATGTGGCTTGTAAAAAACATATGTACGACAGTTGGGCAGTAAGTTTATCCCATAAATGTAGCCCTGGGTACTACAAACTAGAACATATGTGGTATAGGGTGTGACACCTTCTAGTATAGGGGTCAGGGGTCAATCAGTTTGCCCCTGCCAGTCTGATAGTGTATATATAGGAGATTTGCATGGGGAACTGGGTACTACAAACAAGAATGTATGTAGTATAGGATCACTGAGTGTGTCGTTGCCAGTCTGACTGATATACATTTCCACTTGGTTATGGGCAAGAGGCTTAGAAGAATATCCAAATGAAGGAGTCATAGAAGAACAGTACTTCTCATATTCAGAAATTGAAATTAGAGTTTTCTATAATTGTGTGGAAATTCTGGGTCGTCAGATGTCGTGGATAATGCACACACATTTCCCTAAGGCCAATGGGGTTCGAATCCCTGATAGGACAAGAAATGGTATGGGGTCACCTGCCCAACCATGTGGTTTTCTCCGATTGCTCTCAAGGTTTCTCACACTGACGACTCTGCATGCTAATATACAGGCCAATAAAAGTGATTAATATAAAATAAAATGAAATAACTCTTTTCGTAATTGTTGTAAAATAAATGAACTTTCTATATATATAGTGCTTGGAATTTTCCGACTATAGAATGTTCATGCTGTAAATCCAACTCAAGTACAATATACAATGTATCTACTTCAACTTAGAAAGACTGTAATCTGATGTATGAATATAATTATAATGTCACTGAGTATGTGTGTGTTATAATCACTTTTGTATCTTGTGTAAAACTATTATCGTGCAAGACATGCAATACTCAGATTCTAATACTATCACGGAGTATTTATCATTTGTATAATACTTTTAGTATCACTGAAACAGCTGTATGGAAAACTACGTTGAGCTTATGCCATACTGTGGTGTCTATCATTCTGCTGTCCATTGATTATTTCCTTGAAATGACTTCTTTCAAACTACCAAATGAAATGAAATATCACCACATTTGATTACCCGCGCCTTCCCCCGTGGGACAGAAATATGCTAGTTAAATTAAAGCAATGTATTTTGTTTAGAGTATAAATAGATGCAGGTTTTAAATTTATAATTAACTTTTTATTCTCACAATAAGGTGAGTATTAATATTCTTATTCAAACTGCAGTAAAACCTAGATACAATTACTGATAATGTTCCTGTTTCATTTACAGATAATAAAATATAAAAAAAACCTTTCCCTGTTGCATCTTGTATGTTTTGTATCAAATGCTATTGTTAGAATTTGTCTCTTTTTATCTCTACTTGGTCCTGAAATATTTTCTGCATTCTACTATCTAGGGTTATGGCTGCAACCAGGCTAGGGGTCAAGGGGCCAGCATACACATGGAGCCAGCATACACATATTTTGGTGGTCCATCACAACATTTGAAAAAATGATGGACAATGAGCACCACACCATACCATAAGCATGTTGTTCTAGATGAGCTCGACATTTAGCATATATTTAGTTTTCAATAGTCCTTGTTATTGATTCTTGATTTCATGATCACTAGGAGTAATATAAACTGTTAAAAAAATGTAACCACATCATTCGCAAAATCCATTAGGTCTAGTCCTCCATGATACTCATGCAAACCAGCTATGCACATATTTTTCTTATATATTGTTTATAGGTCAAAAATAACTTTGAGAGCTGATTATGGTGAACATAAGTTATTATGGGGAAACACACTTTTAAGTCTTTTCGCGTTCAAGAAAGCCTGTGGTTGAGGTAATTGGTTTACCAGATAAGTGTACATTTGTATATTGCAGGCATAAAATTGTAGAATAATGAGCGAAAATGGAAATAGGTCTAATTCTGCATGCAGGTAAAAGTTTCAAATGTTCTGGGGGGAGGAACTGCATGAAAATATAAATATTGGCACTGTTGAACGGCTGCAATAGGCCAGCCCCATGTTATAATGGAAATACAACCCAGGTTTTCATTTATGACAAAGTTTTAAACAACCCAGACAAAATTAGTGTAGTTCACCAAAGATAAAATTACTGAGTATCATTCATGTGGAGAATTATGATCAAAATATTGGTAGAGTTATGGTCTAAACAGTGTTGGCAGTAATAAGAGCTCATGGCAGCCACACTAGGAGGCACATTAGAAAATTGTCTTCTTTATGCATGTTGTCCTTGACACCAAGTGTGTCAAGACCTTGATCCAAGGTCATATAATTCATAAGATTGATACTTAGTGGATAGATACTTTACATCCAATGCCGGAATGGTCGAAATTCAGTTTTTGGGATTCGTCATGGCCTCTACATATAATTTGGCCTAGACCTGTAGAAAGTTGTTGAACCCCTATTGCACAGAAATGTTTTAAACGCCTATAGCACATCTACATACTATGTAATACAGTTCTGAGGTCAAAGTAAAGGTAATTGTTAATAAAATATTTACCATGGAGTCACTGTGAGGCACATACTGGGGCCTGCAAAATGTTGAAAATGTCAAATAATTGAAGATAGGTACATTTAATTGAAGATATGTTCCAATCAATTGAAGATAGGTACAATTAATTGAAGAAATATAGATTCAATTCAATTGTACAGGTCTGTCAATGAATAATTAATATAAAGATAGGTAGTATTATGTGTACCTACCCCCAAAGATAGGTACACATGATTGTACCTATCTTTAATTATTTAAATATAGGTACAATTGAATTGCATATATCTTCAATTGAATTGTACATGTCTTCAATTATTTGAAGATAGGTGCAATTATTTGGCGTTCCATAGAAATGGAAAGACGAACTTCCCTTTGAGAGCATCACTGAGGACTCTATCAAGCTAGGAAAACCACACCATACCTATAACTATTGTGAGATTAAACCAAACGGATGTATGCCGAGCCTAAATAAAAGTATCTGTACATATCAATATGTAGAACGATGCAATACTGGCATGATTTCAACGTGGAGATAGCGCATGACACAGTTAGTTTAAGCTGACAAGCGCCGCTTTGCATGCCTTAGATTTTTTTATGATGACGATCGTCTCATGGAGTTGGTTCTGCTGCTATTGACTCTAGCAATAGTGACTTTGAGTGGTTTCTTTGGAGTTTCTGTACCGGGTTCTCACTCTGGTACCCGGCAAGTCGTACAGGTGACTTAATACGTTGTTTATTGGTAACGTTAGTCAGATATTGGAAAAGTGACAATGCCTCGACCTCTTTGAATAAAAATATCAGGCGCGACTTCTTTCTCCTGTTTTATAGTGATTGAAGATCAAGATTCGACAGCATGCGCTGGTTGCTCCTGGATCTCTTGAGCGATATATAGTCTCCGTTTATAAACCATGCTGCTCACCGTTGAATCCTTACAATCTTTCCAATTTAAGCCTTCGTATAGGGATCCCAAATGTTGACCCTGTACTCCAAAGTAGATCTAATTAATGGCACGTAGGCATTTCCCGGCAATGTTTTGTACAGTGGCGAAGGTTTAAGCGTAGGAAACGGAGTGTAGAGATGTATCTGCTGCAGATGTTGTTGATATGACTGTTCCATTTTAGGTCTTCAGATATCACTAGCCCCAGGTAGAGGTTCTTGTTCACAGACTGCAGGACTTAATTACCTACAAGTGGTTCGTAAACATATGATGATTTGTTCTTGATTGAGAGTACATAGTACAGATATGAGTACATTGTTCCATGTGATGTAAGTCCTGTTGGAGTAGCAAGTGGTCCTTGTGGGATCTGATGACATGAGATAGAAGACAATCGTCAGCGAATAAACGGACTCTTTCATTTGTATGACATAGGAAGAACAGTTGCCCCATGACCGTTCCCTGTGAGACGCCAGAAATACACAGGGGCCTTTTGTGAACAACCCCACTCCCCCTCTACTACTCTCAAATGTAGTTTGGCGAAGAAAGATTGCTACCACTCCAGGAGGACGCCTCGGATTCCATAGTTATCCAATTTCATCAACAAATTATCATGCGGGACTGTGTCAAAGGCTTTGGAAATCGGTTTGGAGTCCTTTGTCGCCATTCCGGGAAAGGTCGTCTATAGTGGTGGCCAGCTGTTTTTCGCAGGGATATCCCGATCGAAAGTTATGGTTTAATTGCTCAAGACAGGGTTAGACTCAAAGTGTTGAAAGATGTGTTTGCAGACTATGCACTCCAGCACCGTGGTTACCACAGAGGGTAGCGCAGTGGTCTGTAGTTCTCAGGGAGGTGTATGCACGTCTCCTTTCTTAAATACAGGAGCAACATTTGCATTCAGCCAGTTTGGTGGAAGACATCCTGTGTCCAGGGATTTCTGGAAAATGAGACAGAGGGATGGGACCAGCTTTGGGGGGAGGGGCACAGTCACGCACATGATCTTGTTAGGGATGTTGTTAGGTCCATTTGCTTTCGAAACTTTGATGTCTGTAAGCAGTTTCGTATTTCAATTCCCAGATATGATGAGGTCTTGACAATTGGCTGGCACCGAGTAAATTGACCAGTCAATATTGGGGAAGCTAAACTAGCCGCACAAGATGACAGGCATGTTACCATTTCCCATCAAGCGATCTAGCAACCTACATAATTTGGGGCATCTAAATTTTTGTTTGAAAATACGTTGTGGAATGCAACCATAGGGCACTTTTTGAATTCCAAAAGTAAAAAGTGCAATATTGAAATGACCAAGATTTTACTTGATCCATTTTTAATAAGGTAAATTGTACTCTGAAATACACAAAATTAATTTGTGTATGTGTGTATGCGGGGTTGAAGGGTGGGTGTGGGGGAGCATGGTTCCTGCCCACCCCTTTTAAACTCTCTTGATTTGCTGTATCTGATCCTGTAGAATACATTAAATCCAAAGAATGAATCAAAGGGCATGTGCTGATGAGAGAGCCTCTTAGTCAATTAGACATGAGGGTAATTTGTAGAATAAAATAAATCTATAAATAAAAGAGTATACTTTAAGGTCTCATGGCCAACCACAATCTGATAAAAACCATATATTGACCTGCACTCCGTTCCCCAAACTACATAGCAGAGTGTAGTTTACAGAACGGAGCGTAGATCAGCATATGGTTTTAATAAGAGAAATATTAGCCAGGCTCCGTCTGCTTGTCATGACAGCGACATCTAAATAAGTCTGGTACCATGGGTATTTCTTAAGACTATTTCTTTTACATTATACTTACTTACGTGTATGATACAGTTTAACTCCTTGCTTTCTCCATTACTTCCCTTTTCAAAAGAACCTTAATTTTTGCTCTACCGCTTTTTCATATTTTGTTTGTTTTTAAAGGCGATATTTAGTATACGGATTCATCGAAACAGCGGTAAAATCACTGAAACACGTTTTTTTCGGGAAAAATAATATCGCTTACTAATAAAAATGTTGTAATTCTTTTTTTTAAATTGAAATGTCTTGACCCCTTTTGTTTCATGTAACGTGGTACCGAAGTATGATCACAGATCATATTGGGTTCATTGTCTGTCACATTTTTACACTTAAATACATCAGCTGGGGGTAAATGGGTTTTCATTCCCTCTGGTATCAATAAAGAGGATCTACTAGGTCTATTATACTAGTGCTGACTGTCAATAACCAGGCGCGGAATCTCTATTTAGTATTACTTATCGTACACACAACATACCTTGCATATACCAAGTGTTAGTTTAATCTTGGAAATCTTTCTGATACAGTATGAACTTCTTAGCTCACCTGAGCCGAAGGGCATAGTGGCGCGACGTCCGTCTTCCGACCATCCAGGGCGTCAATTTTACCGGTAAAAAGGATTAATATTTGACAAGGCAAACATTTTCCCGGTTTACAGTATCCCAGTAGTAGTAGTAGTAGTTATATCTGCTGGTTTGAATGAAAAATGATATTTGTATTTATTTTGCGTTCATGACTAATGTCGCTTATATATATAAAAAAAAACGATCATCCTTCAGAGGTCGCCAGCAGGGACGATTATGAGGAAATACCACTTAATGCTAAATGTCTGCAAACTCTTATGATTCTTTTTACCGAATAGACATTAGTAGAAGGCAAAGTCAACGAATTTTGACCCAAAAATGCATATTTATTTCCTGTCTTTTGGAGGAAACGGGAATGTTAATTTTGGTATGTCTGTCCGTCCGACAGTTACGTTTTAGTTTGTGTTTTGCCCTAAAATTGGTTAGTATGCAACGGGATTCGGTATGCACCTACAAAATGGCAAGATTCCGGAGAAAGTGTTCATATTTAGTTTAGTTCATGAGGTCCCTATATTTAATGATTGATTTGAAACAAATGTGGTATGCACATATGGTATTGCAAATGTGATTAATTCATATATAAATACGTATAATTGTTTATGTTACTTCTCTCTGATTGAATAATGGATTTTCATACCGTAACTGCTATTCAAATGATCTGATTTCAAACATAATAGTTATGAATAATTAAACAAAATTGTTAACCACCTTTGGGCACGCCTTGGTAAGGAAATTCCCAACCAAAGGATGAGATCCGTAAATCATCAAAGCCCATCTAGACCCGAAGGTCCTTTTCTATTGTTCTTTTACTTCTATAGAGAAACGTACTCCATAAGAGGCTTTCATGGAAAACGCATAGTGCATCTCTATGAACGTTCATGAACGCACTGATCTCTTGTCAGAGAACATCGTGACTAGGGAGTGCATAAATTAGCTGACTGAGTTAAACAGGTGCAGTATCTGGTTGACTGGTGTTCTAAAACAACGTCATTTTAATGTGACAGGGGCCATTATTAATTGTCATAGTGGTCTGTGAAAGATTATCTAAACATAAAAACACAGTAAAATGTTTTAAATTTTTCGTTGTTGCAAGTATAAATCTGGTGATAACTGTCACTCTATTGGTTTGTAGGTTCAATGTTATTATAAAGAAATGTCTTAAGTAAAGAAAAACATGACTTGTGATAAGAAAGCTCTTATTAACATATTTAAACCGCTGATGAAAGATCTTTAAGGTTCAACAAGCCCCCTAAAAGATGCTGTAGTCACCTAAACTTCAACCCCCTGATAAGTCATGTTCAAAGAC
>JAUMHH010213835.1:0-12566 GCA_032359455.1 Chlamys rubida | reverse complement strand
ATAAGACTTGAAAGAACACCTACCGGTACGCTTACATAAGACTTGACAGAACACTTACCGGTACGCTTACAGAAGACTTGACAAAACACTCACCGGTACGCTTACATAAGACTTGACAGAACACTTACGGGTACGCTTACATAAAACAAAATATAAACAGTGGATGTTTGTATATGCTATTGCTAGTTCGAGGACGTTGCACACAAACAAAACAAACCAACCTGTCAAACGTATTACAAATTTGTATACGTCGACAGAATGTCAACAGGAAACATATGACAGAAGACCAACTTTAAGGTAAAAGCAGAAACAGATTATTTATTTACAATAAACTACATAATACATGTGTACTATTTTGATACGGTCAAATTGGCAGCCTATGTTAATTGCACGTTTTCATTGAGGTTTTTTCTAAAGGTAGTTTTTCGTTAGATGCCCTCATATTGGAACAACATTACTTATCGCAAAACAAATTTGAAATTGTCACATGATAATGGCAAGATATATAGATAAACTGTCAAGTCCTATTTCTCTTAAATAACTCCTGGTTCGAATACTTTTGTTGATAATGCTGCAATTCAGTTGTGAATATGTCTTCGTTATTTTTGACAATCATACTTTTTTTCATCTTATTTTTTGTTGAATTGAATTGATTGATTGATTAATTGATTGATCGATTGTTTGATTGACTGTTGTTGTTGTTGTTTACATAAAGTTGTTGTTAAGATCAAGCCGTTATTTGTCCTGCAAAACAGACGGAGGTTTGGCATCCTTGATGACCAGAGCTGGCCAATCCTTAGCGTTGGTTTTCATGGCAGCGATGTTGGGCATTTCTTTCGGCTGAGTAATTTCATGTCGCTTTCCTTTTTTCCATACAGCTACAGGTGTAATCCATTGGCGCACACGTCTCGTCTGCGACTGGGAATCCTCAAGATCACGTTCTATTTCCTCTAATTTGATGACTGTTACATCTGCCTCTTTACCGGAGGACAAAGAACCCAGATCATCTCTTCCGATAGCTTTGGCTGTATTCACTGTCACAGCGGAAATGACGTCATAAAGTGGCATCCCTAGATGTAATAATTTAGTCATCACTCGAGGGAGGTCGTAAACTGGACCGTCCAGATTCCCAGAATGAAGGTCAGTTCCTATGATATCCGGCCAGAATGACCTCTTAGCACACAATTCGGCAACTGTCCAGCTAAAAGATCCTTGACCATGTCCAACTTCAAAAAGCACGCCCTTCTTTCGTGCTTCGATGACGTCATCGAGTATGTTGCCGGTTTCCGGATCGATGATAGTACTAGGGAATCCGTGATAAGTATGTGTGTAAATGTCACCAGGGGCCATGTCACGTGGGCAGCAAAGACAGTCGTCACCTACAGATCAAAGAAATCTATAGATCAGATAATACCGGTAGGTAGGGGTTTCTGTTTTTATGCGAGTGATCAAACACATGTTTCAAATGAGAACTAAAGAAATGTTGCACAATAAACAAATAAATATAAACAGGGGGGTTCGTTAGTCTGGATTGGAAATTTCCGTTTCCGGGAAAATTTTGCGTAATATCGGGTTCATTAAAAAAAGTAAAAGTAACTATCGATCTGTAGCAATTGAAAGCGCTGAGAACGTCACCGAACCATGCCAATCTAAACACGCAAGATGCTCGTTGAATGTTGTTAACACTAAACTTGTATTAGATCTTCAATTAGTATTGTGTCAGTACATTTGGTCAAGATGACGGTTAAATGAGATTTATGGAGGAGAAATTCAGTACTAATGGGCCCGTATTTATGAAACCGTACTCATGCTCAAGCATGAATTCTGTGCTCAAAGCGACTTTCTTGTAACTCGCTTAAATCATGTCAAACGATCAAAAAGTCAAATGTAAAGATTGAAAACAGTTTTCGGGCTTAAGTCTCTTCAATCTTTTTCAAAACCATTGACAAAATAATATTTTTTATTAATTTATAACGAAAACAAGAAATTAGGCTTGAGCACAAAATCCATGCTTGAGCATGAGAACGGTTTCATGAATACGGGCCCAGGTCTTTTGTGTCGACTTCTGTATATAATTGATTAAATACAATACTATACTATAACGGTAGTCTTCGCGGCCACTGATATGTCAACTAAAGCAACATAGTTACAGAAACATCATTTAAGCTTAACGAAATCCGTATTTTGACCTTGACCCCTGTGTTTAAAACAATTTATAAGACGTTACCTGTTCGGCCCTGTGTAGGTATAGTTGATAACGAATGGTGAGCCATTATCGGTACCTTACATAGCCGGCCTACCTCCATGGCTCGCCTGCAAAACAAGCTCCACGTTAGAATAACAAAGACTATATTACACCACTGTTAGTGAAATGTCATGGTTGTAATGAGGCTACATGCTACTTTGCACGTATTACCCGTTATTTGATTTCTGAGTAACCTCCCTTGAAATATTGTTATTATTACTATTTAATGAATCAGAATTACAGAAGTATTAAACGTCATTAATTAATTACCTTGTTAAAAACGAGTGAAACATTTACATAGAACACTGTATAGGTTTCTTAAAGCATGTGGGATAGTCGCCAGTTACTGGTCGCAGGTCGGTGACTTTTCTCCGGGTACCCCGGTTTTCCTCTACCACCAAATCTTGGATCGTCCTTTCATGACGCTAGCTGTTCATAACACAATCAAGCCAAACTACACAAAATCTTTGAGCGTAGAATTTTTGGAAAGGATATTCGTGTAACTTTAATTTTGGAAATGAATTTTAGACGAATACTCGGTGATATACTGTTCATGTTTTGTATGATGAAGTTGCCCTGTGAGTGGCTCGGATCTTACCTGTAGACCTCCTGCTCGTTTTTGCCGTTATTTGTTATACTTTCCGACAGCCTCGCTTTCACCCCGACAATCATATCCCGGTTTTGTTCCACAACATCGCGACATGACGTCACATCCAACTGGTTCAAACAATCCGACTCACCGCCAGGGGCTACAATATCATACAATTTATGCATTAACCACTGGTTAAAGTTAACCAAATCTTTAGCAACTGAGACCTGATGTTTATATAATAATCATATAATAATTCGAGGTTCTTACATACCGCTTTATCATAACCTAGTTCGTAGGTCGTCTTAAAGCGGTTCACAAATTATTATCCGTGGTTATGTGGCCTTTGCAACCAGCCAATATATTTCTCAACTCCCTGGGGAGCATACAGCCGGTGCTGCCATTTCGTCGCTCTCAGCTAGCATTCAACAATTCTAGCACTGCCCAACCACGTACTCATTTACAGCTGAGTAAACTGGAACAAGCGGAGTAAAGTATATTGTTCAAAGATACAACACAGAGCCGTGCCGTGACTCGAACCCGCAATCCTTCAATCGCGGGCCTGGCGTCCTGCCACTAGACTACCGTGTCTCCTATATATGACTTTCCGGTATACGGACTAAAGATACAAAGTACACTAAATCTCAATATTATTTGAAGTATGGCATTCTGACCGTCACTCATGTTAAAGTAACTCTGTACCCAACCCCGTCATCGTTCCTTCCCATCCCATCACCCCTTACCCATCACCCCTTTCCCATCACCCTTCCTCCCCATCCCATTACCCCTTTCCTATCATCTTTTCTCCCCATCCCATCACCCCTTTCCTATCATCTTTTCTCCCCATCCCATCACCCCTTCCCTATCATCCATTCTCTCCATCCCATCACCCCTTCCCTATCATCGTTTCTTCTCCCGAACCAATCATCCCTTCCCCATTATCCACCAGTGTCAGTGTGGATTTGACTACACATGAATGTCCGGTATACGGAATAAAAGTCATTATGACTTCTGTTTTTTTCTTTTTACATCGCATTTCTATTAACAATATATATACATAAATAAACCAGATTGAAAGGGGTAGGGTAATCTTGGCCATTAGTAGAAGGGGCGGGGCTGTAGGGCAGGGGCGGATAGTGAGGTGTTGGTGCTGTTACAATACTATAGTAATGAGAATAGTGAATAACTATCAGCAGGAATTGTTTACAAGCACGTGACAGTTTAGATTGATATACAAGTGTTGGAAATATCAACCATCCAGTACGCGCTGGAAGTATTGTTAGCCTGTACACATTGGAGAGAGCACATACTACGAGCGGGAAGTATTTGTTAGCCTGTACACAATGGAGAGAGTACATACTACGAGCGGGAAGTATTTTTTAGCCTTTACACAATGGAGAGAGCACATACTTGACAGTTTTTTTATTTCATCGTTGATCCCAATTGACCTAGAGTGTGCAGGAAATCTATGCAACATTTGATAACATATTCCACTTCCGGGAATTGACGCGTCAGTGTGTACATTACCATTGATATATCGCGTTACTTAGCTCATGAACAGGCTTAAATTTCATCACTGGAGACTGTTATGCTAGTATTGCCATCGTGCGGCTGAAGTTGTTAACCTTAATCGTTGTAATTAAAGAAAAGATGTTTTGGTCAATTTTTTTTTATTTTTTTTTTTATTATTTTTCATATTAAATTTTTTAATAAGCTGAAAATATCAGTAATACAAATGTTACATTAACATATTCAGCTACAGTTAAATACTCATGTATCCTGTCCAGCAGTTAAAGGGTCCTCCACATGAGTATATCCCATGTATGGGAGGAAAGACTTCAACCCACTTCATACAACGACTTCAGCGTTCTAGTATTAAGTAGTGTAAACCCCAGTCCAATTTATATATGATGCTGCTCCACCGTTACTGTAAAATTGAGATAACAATACACCACTCTTATTTATGCGTATGGGTTTGGTCTAAAGATGAGACGTATGTACCATGAACCCGCTGTGATTACGTTTCTAATTTTACAATAAATATTTTGACCTCGATTGGTCTGGTCTGATAAGTCAACATTTACTGTACAAGGGTTAACAGAGGAATAATTAACAGTGCACGTGCTCAAACTCCAATCTCTTTGTGTAAGCTTTCAGATTATTTATCTCAGTACATCCTTATCAGCAGCTAACATGCGCTGAGATTTAATTATGTGTTTATGACCCCATAAATAACATTAGGTGTACAAGTATATATAGTGCACAGTAATACAGGCTAAAATGAGGTTGACACCCACACGATGGTAACTTCATACTCAACTAGAAAACAGTGGCTCAAAGTATGGTTAGCTTCATGCTACGTAACGTAAACATTTAATCAAGTTTATTATCACTTTTTAAGGATTTCAAAATTTATTTAAAGCAATGTTAAATGTTTATTTGAAGACAAAAGCAACAAAGTATTTTGCAACTTTTCGAATGCTTCTAAAAATTATGCATTTTGAAATTGGACATTTTGACTTTATCCTTCGTGCCACAACTAGCTCAATTTGGTGTCTGTGAACAGGATATTAACACAAGAAAGAGCTTTGGACAGAAGAACTAGTTGGACAAGACGGCCAGAACCAAGACGAAAAAATGAAACTTATGTTATTACAAATATTCTCTGCTTTCCCCATAAATTAACTATTTTCTTTGATATTAGAAAGAAATGTGCTGTTTAAAAAAATGAGATAACGGCAACTCGTTCTAGATTACTTGTGTCTTTTGTTGTAGACCTCAACCCTTATTAATACTTGCTTGGTTATTTAGTTTTAAGCTTCACGGAGGTGCATCAAGCTATAGATGATCATATTTTATCTATCTGATAAAAGGTAAACAAATTAACGCGATGACAGGACAACGAATTAGCAGCGTGCTGAGAATCTTAAGACATTACCTTGATAATCTACCAGAAAGTTACTCGTGTGCTACAAGACATGGACTCTAGTCGAAAAAAGTCGGTAATGACTTTGGCCAGAAATATGTTGTCTTTCTTATTTCGGAACTTCAACTGTAGCTGAAGAGGTCAACAGGCAACAATAGAGATCTATCTGAACAACAACGCGTCTATACCATAGACACAATCCATGCTGTTATTACTCTACGACACTTTTTTAATCTAAACATTGTGATAATAAATATTTCTGGAACAAAGAATCAAAGCAGGGGATGCCATATTGAGGTCGTGGAGGTCAATGAATACCTTCAGTAATACGTTATGTAAAACATAGAACAATATTGCAGGATGAGTGTGTTGTATTGTTAATGAAATGACACTTCGTTTATTAGTCCCCCACGGATTCCCAGATGGGACAATAGGTTTGCAATCCGTCCCAAAAGTTTGGCCGACGTACACTTTCTAGTCCATTTCACATGGAGTAACCAGATTTGTTATGCAAATGCATCCTGGGATGGAGGAGTGTCAAGTACAAGAAGTTCACTGTGACCTATGGTTTGACCTTTGTCTTATTTGATGAAAAAAAGATTGTCTGGGAATTACAAGATTTGGTGTAGCAGTATATCCTGGGAACCTGGTGTATCAAGTATAAAAATTAGGTCACTGTGACCTATGCTTGAACTTGACTTTTTAAATGTCCCTGCATATTTCTATACTATTTTACCCGTAGTAACCAGATTTGCTATGCAAGTATATCCTGGCTGGTGGAGTACACTGTACAAGATGGAATGGACATTTCGTAAACTTTATTGTGAAATGGACATTTCGTAAACTTTATTGTGAAATGGACATTTCGTAAGGATTAAGAATCTGGACAACTTAAGTAACACGATTATAACACATTTTAATTTCTAATCTTATAACTGTGACATTTCGCTCAAGATTTAATTGCTGCGAACAATATCGATTCTATCTTATGATCTTCGAGGAAAACTATACGATCAGTAACCAGGTATTGATTGGATGATTAACTGAATCATTAGCAATTCTTTACGTCATGTAAATATCACCCTTTATTTGTTCAATTATGTGCACATTGCTTGCTTTAATGTATAAAAGTGATTGTAAGTTTTTGTTTCACAATTAAAACTTACTATTATCCATATGTTGTAAAGCGCTTTAGAGTAATTATACAAATTATATAGGGCGCTATATAAATGTTGTATATTAGTATTATTATTAATGTTTTGCGCCCGCAAGTAAATTAAAGTGTTTACTGCAGATATATGTTATATACGTGTATGAGGATATCATCCAATTACATGAGACAAGGGTGATGATTATTTATATGTAGGACGTCACTAAGGCTATCGCCATGAGAAAAGCTTAGTATCGATTTAAGGAAAATTATCGTATCAAATAAGACATTTAATATTTATGGGACATTTTACATTTGTTTAACATGGGTGGGAGACGATTAGTACTAATATGGCATTGAGTGTTTACAAGCTCGTGACAGTTTATGTTGTTAAATAAGTGTTGGTAATACCCTCCGACAAGTACGAGCGGGAAGTATTTGTTAGCCTGTACAAAATGGAGTGACCACATACTGGACAATGTATCATCATTGATCCACTTGACCTCGCTTGTCCATGTTATTTATTATTTTAGTATATTTTCGAAAACAGCGTGGTGATGTGTCAATCTGTACATTATAATCGTCGGAGCGCACCAACTGGTTACAGAACAGACTCATAATTATTACCACAGCGTGATGAAGTTGTAAACCCGAGTTATTGTCTTTGAACTTCATTTACCACTTTGAAAAATGTAACTTGTTAATTGGTAACAACTAACGGTGATTGTCTATAAACCCTAGATTGGTTAATACATTTAAATTAAGTTAATGTAACAATATGAACTTAGAACTATTTTACCAATTACTTATGTAAAGTATATTTCTAATGGCAGCATCTTGCCTCTTATAGGTGTTTTGTGCGATAAACAAATCATCTGCTGTACTCAGTATGCCTGCATTTACACATGCACAGCTGAACTTGATCACCTGTCACGTGTGTCAGCTATGTACGTACTGGTCATCAACATTAATCGGTACACCTCAGGTTTTCTCGACATATAATACTAAGCATCTCACTCGGAACATCTCTGACACTGTTACTGTGGTCAAAGGTTATGTAGGAATGAATGCTTATACCAGGTGAAATGACGTTCCCTGTTCAAAGAAAATCCCATTTTCCACTTATATCAATATACAACCAAATGTCTGGGTCTCAACATGGGTATATTTATTGAATATGATATAATAAATTGGATAAATCGCTCGTTTGGTTTTTGATAAGCTAGGAAATCACCTTTACCGGTTCTTGGCCTGATACCGTTAGTGCCTAGTACTCACCAACATTAACTTTTGATTAATGTATTACATATTCTACAAAGAACAAAAATACGCTACTACTTAATTACTGAAATTATCACAGCACCACCTAGGGTAATACTGAATTACTGAAAATATCACAGCACCACCTAGGGTAATACCTAACTACTGAAATTATCACAGCACCACCTAGTGTACTAATTAATTACTGAAAAATTACTGAAATTATCACAGCACCACCTAGGGTAATACTTAATAACTGAAATTATCACAGCACAACCTAGGGTAATACTTAATTACTGAAATTATCACAGCACCACCTAGGGTAATACCTAACTACTGAAATTATCACAGCACCACCTAGGGTAATACTAAATTACTGAAAAATTACTGAAAATATCACATCACCACCTAGGGTAATCCTTAATTACTGAAACATTACTGAAATTATCACAGCACCACCTAGGGTAATACTAAATTACTGAAAAATTACTGAAATTATCATAGCACAACCTAGGGTAATCCTTAATTACTGAAAAATTACTGAAATTATCACAGCACCACCGAGGGTAATGTTTAATTACTGAAAAATTACTGAAATTATCACAGCACCACCTAGGGTAATACTTAATTACTGAAAAGTTACTGAAATTATCACAGCACCACCTAGGGTAATGTTTAATTACTGAAATTATCACAGCACCACCTAGGGTAATACTGAATTACTGAAATTATCACATCACCACCTAGGGTAATACTTTATTACTGAAATTATCACAGCACCACCTAGGGTAATAAGAGAAGGGTTTGAATTTCGATCCCCTGTTATGCAACGATTTCATACCATTGTGATGAAACGTGCAAAATCCACCCATGAACCAGTTAACACCATAAGGGAATTGTTGACACGTTTTCTCACCCGCCGATTTCCCCGCCCGCTCTCTGTCTCAGTTGGTGTAATGGGACCTGGAGCCTATTCGTGTTATTTTTTTTGTTTTGAATACACTTTATTTTACAAGAAAACAGCTTATCAATATATGATAATCATTCTTGTTGGCTCGTATAAAAAAGCTCATTCGGAGAAAACATACCTTGTCTGTTAGGTGTCCCCGTACCCTATTATGTTCTACCTGGTCTGTTAGGTGTTCCCATACCATATTATGTTCCACCTTGTCTGTTAAGTGTCCCCATACTCTATTATGTTCTACCTAGTCTGTTAGGTGTACCCATACCCTATTATGTTCTACCTAGTCTGTTAGGTGTCCCCATACCCTATTATGTTCTACCTAGTCTGTTAGGTGTCCCCATATCATATTATGTGTAGATTGTGCCTGTGTGGTGTGTGCCTGTGTGGTCTGTAATTGTCTGGTGTGTGTTTGTGGGGTGTGTGCATGTGTGGTGTGTACGTGTGTCGTTTGTGCATGTGTGGTGTTTGCGTGTTATGTGTGCCTGTGTGGTGTGTGCTTCTGTGGTATGTGCCTTTGTTGTGTGTGCCTTTGTGGTATGTGCATGTGTGGTGTGTACCTGAGTAGTGTGTGCATGTTATGTATGTATGTGTAGTTTGTGCCTGTGTGGTCTTTAATTGTCTGGTGTGTGTCTGTGTGGTGTGTGCATGTGTGGTGTGTACTTGTGTCGTTTGTGCATGTGTGGTGTTTGCGTGTTATGCGTGCCTGTGTTGTGTGTGCCTGTCTGGTGTGTGCCTTTGTGGTGTGTGCATGTTATGTGTGCCAGTGTGGTGTGTGCCTGTGTAATGTGTGTCCGTTTGGTGTGTGCATGTAATGTGTGCATGTGTGGTGTATGTCTTTGTAATGTGTTCTTGTTTTGTTTGCCCGCTTGATGTGTGCCTGTGTGGTTTTGTGCCTGTGTGGTGTGTGCCTGTGTGGTTTGTGCCTGTGTGGTGTGTGCCTGTGGGGTATAAGGCCATGTGGTGTTTGCCTGTGCGGTGTGTGCATGTGTAGTGTGTGCCTGTGTACCTGTGTGGTTTTTGAGTGTGTGTTCCGTGCTTGTAGGGGTGTGCGTGTTATATGTGTCTGTGTGGTGTGTAATTGTGTGGTGTATACCTGTGTGGTGTCTAATTGTGTGGTGTATGCCTGTGCGGTGTGAGCCTGTGTGGTGTGTGTACGTGTGTGGTGTGTACCAGTGTGGTGTGTACCTGAGAGGTGTGTGTATGTTATGTGTGTACATATGGTTTGTTACTGTGTGGTGTGTTATTGTGTGGCGTGTACCTGTGTGGTTAGGCCTGTGTTGTGTGTGCATTTGTGGTATGTGCCTGTGTGGTGTGTGCATGTTATGTGTGTATGTGTAATTTGTACCCGTGTGGTGTATGCATATTATGTGTGTATGTATATTTTGTGCCTGTGTGGTGTGTGCATGTTATGTGGTTATGTTTAGATTGTGCCTGTGTGGTGTGTGCCTGTGTGGTCTGTAATTGTCTGGTGTGTGTTTGTGTGGTATGTGCATGTGTGGTGTGTACGTGTGTCGTTTGTGCATGCGTGGTATTTGCGTGTTATGTGTGCCTGTGTGGTGTGTGCTTCTGTGGTGTGTGCCTTTGTGGTGTGTGCCTTTGTGGTGTGTGTCTGTGTGGTGTGTACCTGAGTAGTGTGTCCATGTTATGTATGTATGTGTAGTTTGTGCCTGTGTGGTCTTTAATTGTCTAGTGTGTGCCTGTGTGCCTGTGTGTTGTGCACTTGTGTCGTTTGTGCATGTGTGGTGTTTGCGTGTTATGTGTGCCTGTGTGGTGTGTGCCTTTGTGGTATGTGCATGTTATGTGTGCCAGTGTGGTGTGTGCTTGTGTGATGTGTGTCCGTTTGGTATGTGCATGTAATGTGTGCCTGTGTGGTGTGTACCTGTGTGATGTGTGTCCGTTTGGTGTGTGCATGTGTGGTGTGTGCCTGTGTGGTGTGTGCCTGTGTGATGTGTGCCTGTGTGGTGTGTGCCTGTGTGGTTTGTGCCTGTGTGGTGTGTGCCTGTGGGGTATAAGGCCATGTGGTTTTTGCATGCGCGGTGTGTGCATGTGTAGTGTGTGCCTGTGTGCCTGTGTGGTTTTTGAGTGTGTGTTCCGTGCTTGTGGGTGTGTGCGTGTTATATGTGTCTGTGTGGTGTGTAATTGTGTGGTGTATACCTGTGTGGTGTCTAATTGTGTGGTGGGTGCCTGTGTGGTATGTGCCTGTGTGGTGTGTTTGCTTGTTATGTGTGCCTGTATGGTGTGTAATTGTTTGGTGTGAGCCTGTTTGGTGTGTGCCTTTGTTGTGTGCCTGTGTGGTGTGTGCATGTTATGTGTGACAGTGTGGTGTGTAATTGTGTGGTGTGTGGCTGTGTGGTTGTGGCTGTGTGGTTTGTGGCTGTGTGATGTGTGTCCGTGTGTTGAGCGCATGTTATGTGTGTCTTTGTAGTGTGTGTTTGTTTTGTTAGCCCGTGTGGTGTGTGTTTGTTATGTGTGCCTGTGTGGTGTGTGCCTGCGTGATGTGTGCTTGTTATGTGTGCCTGTGTGGTGTGTACCTGCGTAATGTGTGCTTGTTATGTGTGCCTGTGTGTTTTGTGCCCTTGCGGTGTGTGCCTGTGTGGTGTACTCTCATCGCGCCTGGGGGACTTAAAAACATAACCTCTGGCTCATTCCAAGGATTCAGTAATACTAAAAACAAAACAACAGCATTATGTCCTCAAACTGGGACTTAACCAATTAATCAAGACTGGTGGTATAGGATATCAAAGCAGGCTATAAGAATATTTTCCCTGAAATCTGGAAACTAACTATGCAGACTGTTGACCTCTAGTAGCACACCTTGTGTGTCATGAGTGTATCAATAACTCTTGAAACAAATCTTGAAAATCTTGGAAATGTATAAGTAAGCCTTCACATGTATATACCACAATCTCTAGGACTAATAATCAGTGTTCGTACGTGACAACCAGTAATATGTCTACCCAGAACAGGATTTCACCCCCAGGTGAGAACTCGTGGTGCAAACTCAGCAAATTTAGCACGGTTTTCACCCAGTTAATAAACTGCACAGGAGTGAGAAACCGTGTTTTACCGCAGCAAATTTAGCACGGTTTATCGCCCGATTGATATATCGTGCACGGGTGAGAAATCGTGGCGTAAGAGTCCCCTCCGACCCACTGAATACATAATAGATAATTAAAATATGTTAAAATCTTACCAGAAATGTTCTCATCCAAGGAATCTCCTTGGTTTGATGTGGGATGTCGGGAGAATTAGGAATACACCTTGAAGGATCCAGAGAATGGCGAAGTGAGCTGTTCTCATCACGGTTGATGCTGTCGGGATGATATTTGTACGATATGTTAGTTCATCACAGCGTATTCCGAAAATATTAGGTCATCTCAAATTAGAATTCCACACCGTATTTAATCAGCTATGAACTTTTCAACGTTTAAT
>JAUMHH010213824.1:0-12569 GCA_032359455.1 Chlamys rubida | reverse complement strand
AAATAGGGTCTGATCAGGTCCATCTCCATGGTTCTGTGTGCTAAATAGGGTCTGATCAGGTCCATCTCCATGGTTCTTTGTGATAAATAGGGTAGGCATAATCTTTCTGTATATCGGTTTTATGGAGCTGATTTCTAACTTAACAATTGGCATGGAAACTTGCAGGACAGACACAAAAGGGTAGGGACAGGGTCCTAGGAATACCTACAGATTTATATAGTCGCTGTACACTTGTACTCGGTTTGCTGTGTTCAATATGTAGTATATTTGTTGATCTCATGTTATACGTATAAATGTGTCTTTGAGTGTGTGTTTAAAATATTGAAATCTTGAGATTTTGTTTCAGGTCTATAGTTGCTGTGTGATATTAGAACTCAGATGAGTCATATCCTAAATTTTGTCAAGTCTGGGGTCCACTTAAATAAATAAAAATGAGATTTATTTTCTTCAGAAACAAGCACTCATATAAATCGAGCTTAAATCCTAGACTCAGTTTTAACAGACACAGATTTGGCTGTAGTAAGTTCATTGGTGATCATTTTTACCTCTTCTGAGGGTTGTTATTTCACTAAAGCAGGTGTATGTGATGTATGTTTGTGTTGGTTTGGATATAAACCTGTTAACAATCTCCAGGTCATTACAGGAAATATGTGAACTACTCCAGTCTGTTATTTCAAGACTTGGCTAAAGATTTATAGGACCTAACCATAAATCTATCAGGGGTCTAAATGATTTAAGTGGTCAGTGGTCAAAGAGGTGTGGATGGAGCGTGTTGCTATAATAGGGAGCATATGTTGATGGTCAGTCCGATACTGTCTGGTGGGGGTATCCTCTATAAATCAGGCTAATTTAGTGGGGGTGATGTTATCCTGGGTATATACACATGTTCTTGTAATTGGTTATAGTGTGGGGGAGGGATGTTTTGGGTATTTGTTGGACAGCTTCGTATATACGTAATTGGCCAGAGTGTGGGGGAGGGGGCATGGGAGATGTGAGGGATCTATGAGGGGGAGGATATTTGGGGTACTAGATGGACAGCTTTGTAATTTATTGGTGTGAAGATGTAAACTTCTTGGAGGAGTTGAGGAGTTTTTGGCATATTTGTTTGTTGGAGGGAAAGAGATGGGGGGGGGGGCAAAGATAGGTGGGATGTTTAGAGTATACCTGTCCAGCAGATTTGATGGATGAGGGGAGCCACTTGTCCAGGCAAACAAATACGTAAAGTTATATCCTCATAATTCTGCCTGCTGTTCCCCAGACTCTCTCAGCTACTTTCTGCATGAGTCCTGGCCGGGTCATTGCCCTGTAATGTACGTATATTGTAATCTAATGTCTGCACTAGCTCTTATCACTGTAGTCCTTCATATTTAATCAAGTGTATATTATTATAAAGTGGTACACATTAGTACTGTAATGGTACATACCCCCATACAACAACAGTAAAACGAAAGGCATCACAAAAGTCTAAATTGGCTACAATGGTATCAAAATACCGGTAGTCTAAATTGGCTACAATTGCAACAGTTGTCTAAATTATTGCCAATGGTATCACAATAGTCTGAATTGACTACAATGGAATAACAATTGTCATTATTGGCAACAATGGTATCACAATTGTCATCATTGGCAATAATGGTATCACAATTGTCATCATTGGCAACAATGGTATCACAATTGTCATCATTGGCAACAATGGTATCACCATAGATTAAATTTACAACATTGGTATCACATTAGGCTAAATTGACTACAATGGTGTCATAATAGGCTTCAGCAGTATCGGACAAAATTGGCTACACTATAATGTGTTACAGTAGTCAAAATTGGCAACAATGGTATCACAATAGTCAAAATTAGCAACAATGGTATCACAAAAGTACAAATTGGCTACAATGATAACTCTGTAGGCTACACTTGTGTCATAGTAGTTAAAATTATCTGAATTGGTCAACCCTCATCCGAAGTTTTACATCTTTACTATATCATCTCCAAATGGATATCATTCCATATGGACAGATTTCTTGTTTTCTAACGTTGTTACGTTCCCGTCTCACCACTTCTCCTGTTTATATTATGTAACGTACTGGTACCTCCTAGATCATGTAATTTCATTAATTTGTGAAATGCCAACATCTTAAGAAAATAAATCTCCCGGAGCTACTCCGCCTTCAGTAAATTCCACCTAAATGATGGGAGATTATATAGACTTGGTATGCCAGTCTGAGAGCCGAAACATTTATTGAAAGTGTCTTTAATCCAAACCGAGGTTTAATAGTAATTAAATTATTTCTCAAAATCTAAAACTTAAAACATTATAAGTATGTAAGATGATACATACCAAATTTTAATCAGGGATATCAGTTATATTTGTACATAAGTAAAGTAGAATTTATGATGTTTCATCCACTTTTGAGCGGGCTGTATCTTTAAAAATGAAAACAATAAATTCTACTTGTGAACTTATCACATGGTGTTTTTAGCTGATAGTCGTGTTTTTTAGCCGGTAGTTCCTGTTGATTGTTGACATATGTATAAGGTTATCACTGAGCCAGAAATAATAAATTGCATCAGATTTCAATAAGGTCCTTTTATCAAAAGGCATAAAACAAATGTACGAATTGGAAACATATTTGCCATTGATAAGACTTTGAGAAATCGCTGGATATGGTGAATTATGTGTGTAAATTTGTGTTGAAAAGAAATCTCACATCATGTGGAAGGGCATTACCTAAAATAGGACCTAGCATATATAGAAGTGTAGACTGGTTCTAATCAGGATTGATATGTACATACAATACAGGGATTTACTAAATTTTTGTCATGGTTAACCATTGAAGCTCTAGCTAGCTCACAGTACTAGTGCTAGCCTATTTTGTAAATTCATAAGTTTCCTTTTCTCAATCATCATCGAAAAAAAATACGATTTTGAGCAATTACTTCCTGTTACACCTAGAAAAATTTCCTATCAAAACACCTATTAGAATTACATACCCTTAAAAACTGGAACATCAGTAGCTGAATAGGGAAAGTGCAATATGGGATAATAATCTGTCGTTAGAAATGTATTAGTAGTAATAACACAGTGATTGGTGTATAGGTGTGTAGGCCTTTATTGACTAGTGTACACACCTGATAAAGGTTTATAATTACCTCCGTCTATCATGATAATCAGGATATAATTAAATACATTGACGCCCCTACAAAACCCCGGACTTAATATGGTATATTGGTGTATAAATGATTAAATAAATCATCCGTGTCTATCACAATTATCACAATGTATGATCACGCCTACAAAAACTGTACTCGACCGTAGTGTCACCCTGTTATAATACCTAGATATATACCTGTCAGGTTGTACAATGTGTCTCACCTGTGTGCCAGGTAAACATTACTCACACATCCCGTGTGCCACCTTACCTCACCTGTCTGTTTCACCTGTCCGACAGGGATTAATGGCGATAAATTACAGGTAATTGTTCTCTGGGGGTGTTTTAAGTCCCGTACAGGTAATTGATGTATAGTTGAAGTAATTGATAAAAGGAAATGATTCACGGTTTTTCTCTGCCAGTGAGTAGTTCTTTTGAGTTGAAGCAATCGTGTATATGTATATATACAAATTCTCTTTATGTCGAGGAGTTTCAGACAGAAGCACACTTAGCCTGTTAGTGACAACCACATACACACTGAGGTATTCTGTTGTGTTCTGTTCAAATTCTCTTCCGGATGTTTATAAAAAAATTCAAGTACAGAGATATTCTAAAACATGTGGAATTTATGTTGTGTACATGGATTCGTTTGATGTGTTGACCTCGATACAGGTTTGTTTACATTTACTTTAACTTCAGAAAAGTTGTAGGTCATGAAAAATTAACATTTACTTTATATATATGACACAAGACTGTTTATTTATTAAGTTTTTCGTATACAACCTCAATATCATTATAATATTATAGTGACACACTGTCTGGAACAATGTTCAATATACAATGTGAATAATGTTTTGGACGGAATGAGTTAGAGCAAGAAATAAAAAAAAAACCTGAAATATTACAGCATGTTAGCACGCTATCTCATTTGATATTGTATTACTAAATTAATGCAATCAAACGGGGCGTGCCGCCTATGTGATTGTCTGAAATTTAATTAACGATCGCCACAACTGCTCTACAATGTAGCGTATAATAGCTGTTTATATGTGTTACGGTGTACAATAACGCTTTACTCAATACCTCTATGAGTCTATCTCATTGTGCAGGCAATTTCCGGCGGTCTGGATTCAGATTACGTAGTTTTCAATACGGTATTATAGTCTTGATTTATACCAAGATTTCATGTTGATTACAATTCTGTTAGGGTGTCACCTGTTACCTGTGTTTGTCCGAAACACTTGATCATTGTCAGATCTGGTACATTACAAGGAATAAGAAATGTACAAACATATATATTATTGTCTATACCAATTAATTTTAGTACCCATATTGACTATTAAGGGTGTTTATATATTTATAGTAAAACACATACCGTAGCCAACCTGATAAGTGTTCCATCCCTTAAAACACCCTAACTCCGTTTCCTGGTCTTATTGTCCCATCCCTTCACCATAATTTACTGAGATCTTATTTGAAAAATATGGCATATTATATAATCAATATTTTTTGAGAATTTTTGAAGATACTGCAACCATAATTTCCACCAAAAGTTTGCCGTAAGAATTGCAGGTTGTATAAGTATGATTTCTAGTTATAAATAAAACATGTCTTTATAGAGGATTGATATAATATAATAAAGATCACGGGTATTTGTTGTTAATTATGTTTTCTTTAATGTTGTCATTTGTCTACTGGTAATCCTCGTTTGAGTATTAGAGATATTATATAAATAAGGTCCATATGATATGCTTCATCAAGCCAAGAAAGTTGTTATTCCAGTCTGGGGCGGCGGTTATTAGCCGATTAATCATTGTATTAACACTAATTAAGATCATAATTACGTTATTAGTTGTATGAACATATGCTAATTTGACGATGATTCAATCGAGACTTCGCTGACGTAAGTTTGGGATTTCCAGCTATGGCGTTAGAAAACGGGATTCCCCTTTGTGCTATATTTGGGAACTTACTGGAGACAATATTATTTCTTATTTTTACCCTTGTTAAGATTGATGTCATAGCCGTATAAACAGAAGTGTGTTTATCAGCCAATCAGATATTATTTGCGTGGTTAATATGTCAATGTGATAATTAAACTGCAGTATTGTGTGATGCAGTGATCAGTATAAATGTACAATAAAGTGTGCGATACCACACACCTCTATCCAGTATTACGTGTGGCTGTCAGTCAGCCTACTTATCTCCCCTGACAGACCATCCGTCAAATCGGCAATTAGTTCCTGCATGGCCCAGTATAGGTTGCATACAAATCAACCTTTGTCCCCACAACACTCATGGTAGGGTATTAATGGGACTGGGTTGTCTGTGATATTCAATTCTAATGTTAAATACCACAAAGGATGGAATGAACGGACAAAACATGATATTCAATATTGAACTGTACAAGTCCTGATAATAAACAGGGTATTTACACTGTGATCAGTCCTGGTCCTCTGGCTCCACTGGGGCTTCCCCAACACTTTCTCTTTCCTAGTAATTTACATTGTTAATGAGATTTTGTGGTTTCATTAATCTTGTACAAAGACTGTCATTTGCTCATTAACAAGAATGGACTTTGAAACGGTTGACCCCTCCATCCCATCTGTCTATTCTTTGAAGACCTTATCAATTTTTATCAATTTGTACTTCAGGTGAGTAATTGGTCGTATCTTCGTCCATACATAAATCTCCGTATTTATACAATGATAGCATTGATATAGAGGTATGACCAATATGTTGGGTCTCTGAATCATCGAACTTTTCCCCATCTGTTCTTTGTTTGAGCAGGATCGGTTTTGGCGTGTGTTTTTGGCTAGTTATCACCGCGATATTTATGGGAATCATATTAATATTTGATGTGCAGATATACATCTTGTCCTGACCATTTGTCCACTGTCAATTACTGACCACTTGTCATGGCTGATGACTACTTGTTATGGCCTCCTGAGTGGTCATCTTTTATCAATAAGCCATATGTGGCCCAGACAAGGTACAGAGGATGACCATTGTGGTGGACACAGACCTATTAGATCTCTGCGGATCAATAGGAAGCGGCACTTGTGTGGAATCTGTGGGTGAAAAAGTCAAGGTGGCGAAAACATTCAATCAATCAATAGTTAGCCTTATCAACACCCTGATAGGCAGATCAGCAAAACCTATTGTCAGCAAGTCAATATTTGTACATTGAAGCCATTGTTGTCGGCAAAGATGTCATCTTTAAAGATATAAATTAGCTTTTACACTTCATTTTGTTGGCAAATACAGACGCCAGCCTCCAAAAAACGTTTATTTGGGCAAGTGAAAACTTCAGTCTAGTGGAACAAAACACATTGTTCTGTTGGCCGCGTTGTTCTGTTGGCCGCGTTGTTAAAATACATAAAGAAACAGAAGACACCAAAAAGCTCAGCATTTAAGGATCAAAGCTGTGAAATTTTGACCAATTAACTCATCCACCCCTGAAGACTCATTTGAACTCTTCTAATTCAACGGCTGGAATAGGTCATTATGAAATTTCAGGGGTGAATGAGTTAAATATTTTGGGCCTGTAAAATATCAATTCTACCTGATTTAAGTACAGGTTACAGTTGTTACAGGCCAGTGGGCCATTGATTGATTGTGTCCAGCAATTCATTTGGGTATGAACACTCATCCTACTATTGTATATATTTATTAGCTAATAGGTCTCTAGTTATTAATACACTTCGCCAATGCATCATCAGATCTATACTGCAAGTAAAAAAAAAAAAAACATTCCAAAATGATGAATCTTATTAAATTATTTTTCAAAAATTTAAACAAGAAGACAACGATGACGTTTTTCGTGGTATATTTAGTGTCGAACGATAAAGAGAAAAACAGATTCTCGAAACTATTTTGGATTGTTAATGTTCATTTTGTTTGATGCACAATGCTTTAATTATGATGGAGGTGGTTTCATGGTTTAATGAAAGAAGTGCGTTCCTCCCTGATCGTATCAGAGAAGAGGATTTGTAGTCTGAAGCGTTCACTGTCAGTTCTAACAAATATTTATACTGACCTAGCCCACAGCCAACTGGCTCCAACAGTGAGAGTTTGTGAAAAAATGTATAAAACAGTTTATGTAAAAGAAGATTTTGTAGTCATGACGCATATAATACCTATAGCTACATTGTCAGAACATATTTATTCCAAGTCGTAAAAAAACTATCGAGCTGGATCACGTTTCATTTGATAAGTAACTAATTTTCCCGAGATTTATGTGGATTTTGGGCGCTGTCAAACATCTCGATGGTTGTATCACTTATAAAAACCAAAAAGTGAAATAATTAAAACATGCGTTGTAGAATTTTCTAAGGAGATGCGATATTTTTAAAGATGTCTAAGAATCACTGGTTCATCAGCACCACTGACGGACTAATCCTCGAAGCTGCCCATTAGAGCTTCTCAAGGCTGTCAGACTTACACTGCAAGTCTGCAATACTTAAATATTAGACGACACACCACCATCAGTTGATTTCGAGTATATGACATGTAGAAACAGATTGCCCTGTGCCTTGGTTTTATGGACGATGAACTAGGCGTGGTGGTGTTAGCCGCAATGTTAATTCAGCGTAGTTTGTTATATTATGTAATGAAGCAGTTTTAGGATAATTTGAGAGCTATTGTCCTAATTTAACTGTTGGAAATGTCAAACGAAACGTGGGTGTTGTATTAAATCCAGACAGTTTGGCGATGTCTGATGGCGGTAGTTGAAATGCTTTCATAACTAATATTCGTACATGTTGAGTACAATAAGGTCGTTCACAGTTAGGGTATAATGAATGATAATGATCAGAATCTGTCGCAGACTTTTTATATAGACTGTGTGAAATCCTTGCATAAATTCCTTAGTTTTTGTTTTGAAAATCCATTCCACACAGATTTGAAGGAAGTTGAACATTGTATAAATCAATCAGTTTTGTGGGCAGATCTGAAATTAATTAAAAGTAAGTAGAGAATTTCGTAAGAAAACTTTCAGTTTTGCTTTTTATGAAAATCAGTATTGCACAGATTTGAAATGAATTAAAGAAACTGGAGAATGAAGGAAGGAAGTAGTGAAAAGACGTTATAAAACTGTTTACCATGCGTTTACGGTTGCACCTTGGGCTGGAAACGGTAAAAAGGGAGACTATGATAGATTTACAAGGAGTCTTGGCAGTCATGTGACCAGGAAGTGTTACCGTGGCAGCCTGGAGGCACATCTCGTCAGCGTGTCACTTCTCCAATCTAATCTCACACCCTGTACACAAATCTCAAGTCATTCTGATAACAATCAATTTGAAAACATCTTCGAATATTAGTCATTCATAAAGAACTTTCATTTATTTCGCAAGACTTGAGTTTCTGTATCATCATCACCGTGAGGGAGGTAGGGCACCCCAATGGAAATAGGAAAAGAATGCGGTGACTGAGATAGGCGTTGGTTTTCTAATCATATCAGATTGCGAATAAAACCTATGACGGCGGTAAGATCTAGACTCGCACTGCATGCAGGGTTTTCAGTCCTCTGTTCACTTTCTCCCAGCACAGCTTCAGTGGACAGAGAGATGGCATGGAGTTATCACAGTGTGCACAATGTAATGGTGTAGAGGGTGTACTGGGAAGCTGAACAAGGCTCGGGAATTTGTCCATTCATTAGCTCTTTTATGAAAAGTCAAAGCAGTTGACAGTAGAGCATTAAAAATATGTAAATTTCAAAATACAATTCATCCCTGTTCATAGCAGGTGACTTGAACTTTGCAGAAGGTTAAAGCAGACACTGTCCGGATTTATGATAGTAGGGAGAGGGAATTTGTGTAAGAAAGTAATTTTATATTGCGTTTCTGGTGATAATAGTAGGCCATGTTCCCTCCCCCCTCCCGTGTGTCTGTGTCCTTCCCTTGATTCTGTTTCAGTGTATGCTTCTAGCTCCCTTGACCCTTGTTTTGTCTCCATGCCCCTGTCCCTTGTTCCCAAGCCCCATTCTCTCCCCTTCAGCTGTTTCTCTGTACTCCCCAGCCCCCTCCCTGGTTTGTCTCGGTGCCCTTTAGACCCTCCCTTACTTCTGTCTCGGTGCTCCAGCCCCCTCCCTGGTTTGTCTCGTGCCCTTTAGACCCTCCCTTACTTCTGTCTCGGTGATCCAGCCCCCTCCCTGGTTTGTCTCGGTGCCCTAACCCTCCCTTACTTCTGTCTCGGTGCTCCAGCCCCCTCCCTGGTTTGTCTCGTGCCCTAACCCTCCCTTACTTCTGTCTCGGTGCCCCAGCCCCCTCCCTGGTTTGTCTCAGGCTGGCTATGATACAGACAGCCAACCCTGTTCACACTCTCTACAGAAACAGGAATTTGTATATATGATGTAGTGTTTTGTGTTTCCCATATTGCATTGCTGTGGTAACCATGACTATGTGGTATTTCCTTTTTTGACTGGTGGGACCAATGTAGCTAGTCTGTACCTCTAGCGAACATCTGGTGCCAGTGTGTTTGTAGTGTGTAGTAGTGCTGGAGGCAAACGTGTATGGTATCAATGGCGATGAGGTGACAACAGCCACTCGTAGACCAACACTGCCCCTAAGGACCCACACACCAACAGTACAGCTGGCCCCGAGTCCTGTGGTAACATTAAGGACTGGTAAGGTCAGTCATCATTTCTACTGGGTGTTGTGACACTAAGGACGATATATGGATGGGCTTTTTTTTCTGGCACATGGAAGATCATGTTGGCTTGTGGTCAGAAAGGGGCTGAGGTTAGTCTCAACTTGTCAACACAAGTAAATGTCGGGTTGTCAGGTTGAACCTCAAATGTCGGGTTGAACTTAAAATCTCAGTTTGTGGTTGGTGACTCAGTGTGAGTTGATCGGTGCTGGTGTATGAGGAAAACATGTCTGACTTTTATCACAGGTCAAACCGATTATTTCTGTGATAATTTTATTCTCCGTTGATTATTACCCTGCGTCAGCCATAGGTCATGCAAGTCTACATGCAATATTCCTGGCTGCGTTATCAAAGATTTGCCATTGAGTTATGGAGTCTAGCCTGTGGGAACTGGTTCTAGCATAAGGACAGGTATTATAGAGCACTGCAAGACCTGGAGTCGGGCAGACAGACATATGTATCTATTGTAAACATTATTAGGTCATAATCTCCGGCACGGTTATCCAGCTAATAAGAATTGACTGTTTCTAATGTGACATTTATCTCTTCAGGAACTTTTTTTCGTAGATTTCTATCATGTCATTTTATTTTGTCCGATGACAATACAGGTGCTAATTATAATGAAAAGGAAAGGAGAATTAACTGATAGGTAAGAGGGATATCAGAGGATTGGGGGAAAGGGCTAATAACAGGATTTATCACGGTGGCAATGATAGGGCATGTTTCTATCCTGGGTTAAGTAATGTGTTTAATTTGTCACAATAGCACATTAGGCCCGAGCTATAAGCTGATCAGTGGACATTCCAGCGGCTAATGGCGGGAGGTAAACAACATTAACGTAGGTGTACGTGTCTAATCTGCTTACCTTGTATTTTACAGGTGGATTAACATGAGGGAGGAGCTTTAGGATTTCTCCTGGAAGAGTGTTCCGACCTTCAAGCGTCTTACGACACGGGAACACTTCTGTTTACCGAGGTTCTGACACTTCAGGAAGTGGTGGGAGTCTATCGAATGTTTCATCCCGAAGGTCATAAGGTGGATCTCATATTTTTATGAGATAATAATAGAAGCAAAAAATTAATATCAAAGGGAAATATTTCCTATATTAACCAGTGTTGGCTCTAAGCAATGGATGTAGCTGGCGAGTCGTGTGGTTGCCAGCAGAAAATTTCAAAGCAAAGAGGAAATATTACAAGGACACTTAGTGTATCAATCAAAATGGAATTACTTGTATTTGTGATACTGGCCATACTTGGTATGTGCTCAGGAAAAAACATAAAAGTGGACGTCGATAGCCTCCTCAATTCCTTGGATGAAGGATCGCGAAAAGTCCCTGTGGCTCTGAACTGGGGTATAGCAGATAGCTCAGCAATTATCGGGAAAATGTTCAATTATGCGATTCCTTCTGATGCATTCAAGGGAGACATCATTTCTTACAAGGTGAGTGAATGTATTTTATTTCTTTTCAATTCTTTGCGGTTTTTAGTGCATTTGTTTATATTATAACCTAATTTTTCAGGTTTAATGTTGTGAAATATCTTTCTGAAGAAACAAAAATTTTAAATTACACGATAAATCCATTGGTGTGATTTTAATTTAGCTTTACGGCTATTAAGTTTAAAGTTTTAAGAGACGATATGATGAACTAACTATATCTGAATTCTTTTTATGATATTTTGACATGTCTTATGTCCTGATCTGGCGAGAATTTCAGCGTTAAGTTCCATGAAATTCGTGTGAATGGGTGATAAAAGCAGGTTTATTGGGAGCCTGGGTCACGGGGAGAATCACTCCGGAATAAAATCCTTCTTTATTGAGGTCAACCTTTGGTCCCGGATGTATTCAGATAGCTTTCCAATATCCTAAGGGAGTCTGGTTCTGTAAATAAAGTACTCTCCGAAGGTCTACAGGCCGCTGCTAGCTGATCGCCTATAGTCTCGGAATGTGTTTGTCGTTCTGCCGACACCCTAATGTAGCACAACCTTGGGCTGCTGTGGAAAGAAAAACTGGTCATGTCATTGACTCCGAATACAAGCTCCGTCTACATTAGAAATACTTGAATTAATTTCTATCTCTTCAGCTATGTCAAGAGCTTAATTGATGTTCTGCTGCATGAGGCTTTTAAGCTTCCTCACTTCAAAGTAACACATATAAGACCTACAAGATGTGTAATCACTGATGATCATATTAATTAAGTCAAAATTAATTTATAGATTTATTAATTTTTGTGCTTCAGTGTATTTCAGTTTTATTTTCAATGGTTGCTTGTAGATAAGTTATCTCGAGTTGTGCAGTGAAAAGGTTTCGGGTTTCTATATTTCTATGGCTGTGAATTGAGTCGGTGCCCTTTCATACACGTTATCCGTGACCAAAGGGCGGGTAACTGTCATTCATTTTCTGTGACACTAACCAGGGTCGGGAAAGGACATCTGTTGTGTTTGTCGATGTGACTGTTTATAGTTTTACATTTCTCTAGAAACTTTCCCAGTACACTGTGCAGTCCTTTTCTAGATAAATTTACGTTTTTTTTCTTTCTAAATGTACAGGACAATATAAATCTAATTTTGGTTTTGATTTATATTTGTTCATTCATTGCTGGATTGAGATTTTCTAAAATTGTAAATAGCTGACAATGTTTTAGGTCATCTGTCATGTTGTAGGTCAGCTGTCATTCACAGTTGATATTTTTCTCCTAAATGAATTCACGGACACACTACACAGACACAACATCACCTGCTTGGGGGGGGGGGGGGGGGGGGGGGGGGGGGGGGG
>JAUMHH010213813.1:0-12569 GCA_032359455.1 Chlamys rubida | reverse complement strand
AAACCCCTTATTATAATTATATTTAGTATAAACAATACCAAATATAACAAACCCCTTATTATAATTATATTTAGTATAAACAATACCAAATATAACAAACCCCTTATTATAATTATATTTAGTATCTTAATGAATAGCAAATAATTTTACCCGTGCAGGTTACAAAATTATCAATTTTCTTAAAGTTGTTTTTGACCCTGACGTCCTCTTCTAGGTTGATGAAAATATTTTAAATAAAAGACAAACTAATTTTCAAACAATAATGTCCGCATATGTTTTCATAGTAAGCATTGCAGACTTGATAGTTGTGTTTTGCAGTGGGATCTCTGCAGAACAATCCGCCAAAACGAACGTGCCACAGGAATGACACAGGACTGTTGCTTACAGTTATACTCGTGTAAGAAGTCAATAAAGTACATTTGTAGTCGTAAGTGTAACATATCCTTTGAAAGTCGTGTATTTTAAAAGTTCTCGAAGTGGTGTTCAAACTGTGCCTTGGTCCCGTTGCTTGCCTCAATACAGCCTTGTTCCACACTCTTCGTCACTCCCGGGGGTCCACAGCTAAACACACCCACCTTCCGGACCTGGAACAAAACAAAAAGCAATGTGTCAATCGATTTCATAGATTTTAAATATAGTCTAATTGTCAGTCAGCCATCCGAAACATACAGTACAAAAAATGTTCTTTTAAACATGATCGATAGCAGCTTCAAGCTATAAAACTGCCATTGAAATTGGAGATATCACATAAACAATGACACACCTACTGATACAGTTCCCGACATTGCCAATAACTTGTTTCGTATTCGAATTGTTAAATATTTTCTTGCGGAAAACTAAACATTATTTAGTAAAGCAAAGATCTGTTCTCAACCAAGGTTCCCACCCAAACCACTAGATGTATTTCAAAAACACAAGAAAACATAACGACTTACCATAGGGTGAGCCTTTTGTACAGCTTCGAACATCTCGTTCAATTTTGGTCGTCCAAAATGGGTGTTGGCCTTTAATCCGGTGAACACGCTGCAGCCTCCGGACAACTTTTGAAAATGTTCCTCGCAAATGTACTGTAAATTAACGTATTTTATCATTAAACGCAATGTACATATCTTTTATATACTTTTACGTCATTTTTAATACATAACAATACTACATCGTGTTAAAAATTACTTTACTTTAAATTAGCGTCGGTGGGCCTACAAGTACATCAGTGATGAGAACAGTGCTGTAGTCGCAACAGAAACAGTTTAAGGAAACGCATACTATACTGACACATGTTTAAATTAAACGCTTTCGGGGCCTACATCTTCCATCATAAGAAAAAGGTTTTCGGATTCACAGACACAGTTTACATCTATATGAATAAAGATGTAACGTCGGGATACAATTCATTTTCAAAGTACACATGTATGTTAAGCCTTTTACCCCTATGTAACTTTAGTAGACTCTCCCATGCATTGATCTGGATGAGTCCATTATGGTTTACAGTGGTGAAAGGGTTAAGTAAGGTCAATATGTACCTTGAACATTACAAAATAATACCTTACCAGCATAGATGTCCGTAGATCAAAGTTCTGGAAGAACTTGGTAATAAAGATATCAATGGAAACGATGCCTTTCTTGTCAAAAGCCTCCACCTCCCGAATGATGTCGAGGAGCCATTCAAAATGTCGCTGACTGGCAGTCACCCAGACGAAGTACAGCTGTGATACAGAAGGTGATAGTCAGCACAATCTAAATCTATCACCCATATAGTAAAACGCAGCCAAGTCGAAGATGTTAGAAATATGTAAAAGTTTGGCGACAATCGGGCTGTACGATTAATACAATTTAACCATATATGGAAATTAACTGTCTGTGGAGGAGATGTCACTTCCAGATAAATGAACAATCGAATATATCCAAATTAACATGCATGGAATTAATCTGTCATTGAAAAAATAATATTGAACATGACTTGTCGCTAAAAGATATGTAGAGGGGAACTTCATTAATGTTCAGTCCTACGATCCGGACAGGTGTACAATTATTTCGGAATTTCTGTGTCTGAGGAATTCAGGTTTCACAGTTTATAACATACCTTCTGGCATTTCATCCTGTAGGTGTTCTTCATCATTGCCATGTGTACAAAGTCTTTGAGGATTGAGGCATATGGTGTCACACCTATCCCGGCCCCCACAAGTACAGACACGTCATACTGGTACCAGTCCTGTTGGCCTGCCCCGTACGGCCCGTCCAGGTAAAGCTGTAACAAAAATATATATCTGACCGCTCGATTGAATGATTGGTTATTTGATAATTGATTCATTCATTGTTCGGTTGATAGGTTGATTGATCTTAGTTTCAATCAAAATCGAAAAACAAATCAAATGTGCTACCTTGATTGATTGAATCAAACGTTCAATCAATAAAAAGCGTTCTGCAATTTTAACGATTGGAACCTTTAATCTTAGCAGACACCAACACAAATTATAATCTCATTTAATGGGCTTGCCTATTTTAATATGGATACAAAGAAAAACTATATGACGTACTTTAAACACATAACGAATTATAAATAGTGTAACCTATATAGATGCCGCACTATAAAACCGTAAATTCTATTCTACATGTAACCAGTAATACACTGTAAATGTGTAATGTACTATGCTCACAAAAGATATACCGTAAATAAATTAATAAAATTTAAATACATGAAAAATGATTAATACATTATGTATTTAAGATAATGGCAATTTTAGTAAAAAATAATCAAATGACTTTTTTATCTATATATTGAGGGAAAAATCGCGATACTATAAATATAATATATAAGAGATACCTCATTACACGCAGAAGCAATATTGATTTAGTCATTTGAGATGAAATAGAAGATATCCTATGTGTTTTACCTTCGGGTATGGACCGTCTTTGAGATTCTCTGGGTCGAACGTCTGTCGTATGTTCCACGTCCAGGGCCCTAATGCCCTTATATGTAGGGAGAGGGTGTCTTCATGTGGGGCCGAGGTCAGTGTAAAGGGATGATACTCGTTCTTGCCTTGCGACAGACAGGCAATTTTCACCCACTGTCCAGATTTATACTCAAACTTCGATGGACGCTTGAATTCCAGGTAGGTAATATCTGGTAAGGATATATATTACCCATTCATTATATACTTACATTTATAGTTATTATGTTACAGCAAAAGTGGATCATTATCATTATGTGGAAGCTACTTGACCATTACCGATTCATATTAATTATGTACTTTTAACCCTATTGTGCTAGTTCCTATATTTCATTGAAAATATAAGGCTCAAGCACTGATCCTAGCGTTCCTCTCTTTTTCTTTTCACTTGTTTAAGCATGTATTTGGCTTTGATATAATTCTTTTGGAACTAAGCATGTTATGCAGAATCTCTGATGAGACAAATATTATTTTAATCTGTACATGTATTGCACTAAATGTGTTTAATACAGTGTTTACTATACTTGAACTGACCTGAATCTAGCTTTTCGGCATTCTTCACAGTTATCTCCGTTTTCTTCCGACTCAGACTGACAACCTTGTCAATCGTAAACAAGATGGCAGGCACAATGAAATACACATAGAAGAAAGGTTTCTGGACGATGAGGGAGGCGCCGTGAATGATAGTGAGGATATAGAGAACGGCGATTAACTTGTGAGTCAACCAAAATCCGTTAAAGATCAATTGTCTAGCTGTCTGGGTCGCGAACACGTATATAATACAGATGAGGATGACTAACAAAACTCCGGTAAAACCTACACGGAAAAACACATAAAATGTTAGTTAGTTTTGATTAGAAGTCAAATTCAAATATTTCTACTATATCACATAGACAAAAGTCGTTATCTAGCTTAACTATAGTTTATTTCTGTCTATTGCTATTGTCTACATTAAATTCAATTTCTAGAATATCCTTATTTATGGACTCAAGAACATCAAATGTTTCTATTAATTGACCTACATACCTTAAGGATACAACAACAACAACAACAACAACAACAATAGCACATTGTCCTGTCTCACATATAATTATACAACACACAGATAACGACAACGCATTATATGTTAGTCAATTTGTCTTGTGCTAGGACTTCTGAACTCATCTATCATACAATTATGAGGTTTTGTTTATGAGAAAACCTAAAAGAAAAAGGTGAAAATGTATAGAAAAGATAACATCCCAAGGGTAACGATCTTCAGAAGACACAGCAGAAATGCCTGGATTTTTCTGGTGGTCACTTCATAGATTCTGCATCAGAAAGTTTCTTCCCAAACATGCAAGACTTTTATTCTAGTGAGAGTGCCTAAACACAAACATGATATTTTATATATATCTCAACATTATAACTTACCTGTCATATTTCCGAACAACCAGAACACGAATCCTACTTGTGAATCGGCTCTGTAAGGGGGAAAACAATCGATAATCACACACTAAAATCGCTTGTTTGGGGAAAACCAAACAGAAAAATATCCCATAGTGTCACAACACAAGGTCTCTTACAGTCGAAAATAAGTAATAGGAAAGATGTTCTTTAAGAATTTATAAAGCAATTAAAAATCTTATAATCAAAGACACAGAAATGAGTTTTGTTTTCTAGTCAAAAAAGCATTTTATTACTACGACATCTTTAATTTTCAAGTGCGGCCTGAATACTCTGATAGAAAACCATCGCTAATTATTTGATTAATCAACAGGAAAGATATGCCCAAACAATTTTGATAAATAAACTGTGGCATGTTTATTTCAGAACCAGGGGAGCCTAGGATGTTACTCTTAATGAAAGGAAAGTTAACTATCATGGATACCAAAGTAGTCATGCTTGTTAGATACAATCTTCCATATAGCAGTTATCTCCCCTACCTAAGGACGATGGAGTCGAAGACACACAGATGTCCGGTTGGTTGTGTGGCGAGTTGGTAGAAATTGAAACTATAGCCCAAAACATGTAGTCCTATATAAAAGAAAATAACAGTATTATTGTCAAGGATATATGTATGTTACTGACATATCAATCTCCTTTGCAAAATAATCTGTAATTTAAACTGAATTAAATATCAGTGAGTATAAACGACTTCATTAATTGATACCATTCTAAATTTTTAAAAAGTTCCTGGGGAAATACATTCAGCACAACTCAAGCAAATAATGTGGAAGGAAGCATAATAATACATAATAATTGTTATATATAATTCGATGGAAATTATCCCTTCGACAAAAAAAAGATATAAGAAAAGTAATCCCAAAAAAGATAAATAATTTTCCCTCCATTAAACAATGAATCATTGCTCGACATTTTTGTGTTAATTTACAGAAATTGTATCAATTTGAACAATACTGATTGAAGGGAATTAATAACAGAAAAAAAGAAATTGTCAAATATCAGGACCAACACAGTTATTAAATGCGAGTAGTAATGCTGACAAGTTTACTTGTGTTTCAGGAAAATTACAACTGAATGATGTCGAATAGTTTCTAAGCGGAAAGTAAATGAACACTTGTTACCCTTTTATGTCTCACACAACTGTGTTTTGGATAATTAGCTACCCGAATGACGGTCATAGTATGCTGCCTACATAGAAACAAGGCTAGAGAACAAACATACACTGTAAATCAAGCATCCAACTCACCCGTGAAGAACAGTGCTGTCCATGCCACGACTTTGTGGAATGCTACGTGTGAATCAAATGGAACATACAAATTTAGGAATGTGCCGCGTAACCATGTGATCATGTTTCGGCACATTGTCAACAGCAACAGCGAAAATGTGAAGGACATTCCGGCCGCTGCTCCTCTGGTAACGCTGATTCCATAACTCATCAAAGCTCTTAGTCCACTGTGTTCACGCTCAACAGTGTAGTCTGAAAAGGTAAATGCAAAATATCTGATTGAAAAGGAACTTTGTATCTGTTTTAACATGATGCAAACAAGGTTTGACCCTAATTTCACAGTACTGCACAAAGCCTGATTAGGATTCTCGTTTATCATAAGCAAGGTGTTTTTTTCTGTTGGATTGAATCATGTTTTCGGTTTCTGCTTTGTATGCATTTCTCAAGCAAACGTGATAAAATGTTCAAGAAGTGTATTACTAAGACTATACTAGACTATTACTGGAACAATACAACTAAACATTCATTTTGTTCTATAGCATCAATTCAATCTGAACAAATATGGCGAATTTCAATTTTACAGACGGCTCAGTGACCGCTCAGATTGGTCAATAATCGAACAATCGGACTGAATTAATTTAAAGTTGAAATAATTCAATACCCCCTTTTCTGCTGAGGCTAAATAATAACACGTATCTCAATTTATCAAAACGATCTTAAGTAATTTTCCAACTCAATGAAAACGTCAATTCAAGAACTACTTACAATAGAATCGTTCAGCAAATAGTCCCCAGCATATACCATAAAACAATACAAGGAAGAAAATATTCTGTCTGTTGTTTTCTATAAAATGCTTCAGATTCTTGATCTTAGCCTTGACCGGATGGTACTTTTCCCTGGTGGCCTCGAAGCGCGTGCGGAGTTCTGTCGGGATGTTGGCCATTAGTGAGTTACTACTGGCGGTCCTTGTCAACACCTCGTCAATACTAGCACTGCTCTTCCGGCGGGTGTCCAAAGCAATGGAAGACTTTCTTCTTGTGTCCGTGCTAGAAATGACCATTGTACATTTTGAATTGTCATGCTAAGACATTTATGCTCGAAATATTTCACTTTCTAATCAGTAAACGAAACTTAAGAACATAAGCCTAGTAAACTTTTATTTATTTATATATTCATCTACATACTGGTCAAAATTGATAAAGTGTGCGACACAAACAATTATATTCATTATGTTAAGAACATAGTTAAACATCATGTTCATTGAATCTACATCATATGGATATAAAAAAAAATTATATACCATTTAAGAAATGCATAAGTTATTAGATGTACCAATTTGTTATTTTACAAACTTATTGCAATCATACATATATTTCCTTCTCGTTCAAATATGTGACAGTTCCATGTATAATCAATCACATGGTTTTCTTTTACAGTGAAACAAATACATAGACATTGATTCAGATGAGATTTCCCCTAGACTCGTATGTAACCTACCTTTTACGTCGATCCTGTGGGGCCGGGTAACAGTTTTTCCGCCCTATGTCGAACAATTGCAATAACATATTTACAGATTATTTAAATACGATGGGTGCACAAGTGGCCTACTGTGTATTTATAAACAAACAGTTATAATTCAGTGTACACATTAAACGGTCAATGTTTTATTGTGATCCACATAAACACACATCCATAGAATTGTGGTGTTTAGATTTTAGCACTGATATGACGTTTCAGTGCGACATTATATCACTACGAGGGATAAACGATAGATCTGAAGAGCCAACAGATTGAAGAACTGAAAACACCATTACTTTTTGGTCCTTGCATCGTATAAAGTATTATAGTCAATTGGTATATCCTTCTCTGGGGTTTTATAGAGTTGTATCGGCTCAAATATTGCCCTAAACAACACAGTGACGCAATGGGAAACCTAAACAATGCTATGTAAATAAATGTACCTCTCCATTCCAGTCCTCCATTCCAGATTTTATCCATCTGAGGAGAGAGAATTTGACAGAAGTCGTCGAAGTTAAAACTAGTTTGCTCTTGTAAGCCGTTCTGACTGCACATAGATTCCACCAGGCTGATGACTTCCTCCTTCCCCAAGTTGCTGTTTGCCATTTCTAACACCGAGCTTAATAATAAGACATTGTAGCCATTTATTGTAAGGAAACAGAAGCTATACAGCTTATAATTATATATCAACACGAACGTTTTAGAGACATTTTAGGTATCAATAACACATTATTATTATGCAGTCGGATATCATATCTACATATGGTTTCGGATACTACGATATTTTGGTAACACTAAAACGGTCTACATATGACTCATTAATTTCTATATTGTATTTTGCGTTTATGTCCTAGCAAGAGCATTACGTCAAAACAAAAAAGAATTTGGTGTGAATTTTTAAAACATTTTTTTAAATAATAGACATTAAATTATTTGCCATTTATTTTAAGTTATTTCATCTTTAAGATGAATGTTTGACATTGTATCAATACACAATGTGATGAGGTCACCTGTGTTACACAACTACAAATGTCACTTTCGTCAATACGTCAAAACATACAAAATGTAAATTTATGTAAATGACGAGTAACACTTACTTAAACATTTTGATGAGCCCATCCTTGTCTAAAGAACCCGCAGAATCAGTGTCAAACATGCGGAATACCAGTTGTAACTTGTCTTGACAGGAACCTGTAATAAGTATGTACTGAATAAGCTACACTTCAACTTTTAACTCATTATTACATAGTATAGTCACTTCCTGACATACACCATATTGGTATTAAAATAGTCTCCCTTTTATGATGTTTAATTAGCATAACTTGTGTACCTATTACATATTACACTCTAAATTGTCATCCATTAACAATATATTGTACAGGGTTGTTTATGATTCTCTTTCAGAGATTTGCGTCTCGGTAAGGTAGTATTTATTCTCCAAAAATACAACATAACTTTTTTTTATCTCGTTAAAAGGACGATTCGAAGATATTCGTGTTACCCTGTAAGTATTGTCGAGAAAGCTACCTGAGATATGTAACCTAATGACAACATAATTAAAACAAAATGTAGCAGACACATATCAAGATCTTCTTCTATGGTAATTTGGATTGCATACGGTTACACTGGTTCGTTGATATATAGATAAATAAAATAGACGTTTAATTATAAACAACATGAAAATTTCAACCCCACACAGTGAATAAGTTCTAAAAATTCCGTTAAATAATGTCCGTTTGAGATTTGAACATGTTAGATTAATAGATTTTTAAACGTCCTAAATACCATAGAGTATGTAATAGATTTATTGCAGACTCAATTACTCAGTCATCTCCATTCAAACAACTGGATTTAAGAACATTTTGGTTTAGGGAAAAGCCAGTGTATCCCCCAAAAGTAATATCTGAATGGTGAGACAGTATACTTGATGGTGGCTGGATTATATAAACTTATTTTGTCTTACAAAGAAAAAGAAATGAAAAAGAGGTCCCAACTTATATGATAGTAATCACTCTTATTTTTATTTGCTAGAGAGAAATCAAACAGACGTTGCATTATAGCTTGTTAATTTGAAATAATTACACTTAATATGTATACCATATAAATTCCGCCTACCTTTTGAGAAAAGAACTACTGCGGTAAGGAAATTCCTGTAGGAAATATACCCGTTTCTTTCAGAGTCCAACAGACTGAACATGTTCTCAACAAAGTCCGACTTTGGTTTGATACCCAAGGCGTGCGCAAATTCTTCCTGATGAAAAATAAAGAAACATAAATATAAGTTGTCTCAAATAAAAGGGTATTTAGAGGTGATGTAATGATAGGGATTGTTGTTAAAAGTGTGTATAACTGTATCTGTTAAACAGGAAGTTCTGGCTTCATCGATTCAATATGTCATAAGGATCGTTATTCCGTCTTTTCGTATTGCAGAGTTATCTGCTCTTGTGAGCAGGTATTGATTGTTACGTCATTGGTTTGTGAGAGTAACGTCATCAATTTTTGAGAAAACGACGTAATTTTCTCACACAAACTAATGACGTAACAATCAATACCTGTTCACAAGAGGCGATAACTCTGCAATACGCAAAGACGGAATAGAAGAATCGACGGTATGAAAAAAATAATGAACACAACACATTAATGAAGGAATGATGTCACTTATTTCTATCACACTGTATTACAATGTTTCTGATATTATAAACAAATAAATTAGTTCAATAGCATAATGATTCCTATACAGACACCATGCCTACCCATCTTTAAATATGTGATACTAGTATTTGTGTCTGTGTTTTAAATTGTGTGTCACGTAATATTATAAAGCCGTGTCGATTTTTTGTTAATCGTGTTACGTGTAAGAAACACTTAAGAGTACAGGAGAGATTATGCAGGGTTGAATTGACAATTACACGACTGTTGAGGTCAGTACACGACTGTTGAGGTCAGTACACGACTGTTGAGGTCAGGCCTGGGTTTTAACTTCATTAGACACATGCACTGTCTTGAATCGCCGAACAGGAAAAATCTTCAAAACACCCAAGTAAAGTACCTTTGAGAAATCGACAGTAAAGTCCAAAGAATGTTTTTAGAAGGATACCTTTGATAGTTCTATTTCCAATATTTCTGCTGTCGTTTGGGTAGACTCGCCTTCACTGTCCTCTAAGTCTGGGTCGTAATCCATTTGGAAAGCCTAATAATGGTTAAAAGGGTTACGGATGTACATGTCTGTACCCAAATGTAATATAGAGTGTAGAGTTCATAATTTATGTCAAAGGGTATTTCATCATTGAAATATAAATATATCTTATTATTTCTCTTCTTCATGATAAGGGTGATATAAGTTAAAAAGAAGGATGAATCGAAACCAACATTTCAATTAAAATTATTGATCAATTAAATGCCCTCTTGCATTTAATGAATCATTTTCTGTTGGCACTTCGTTTAAATTTCCCATATCATGTGATTTAAGTTTGATAACAATTTAATAAAGTATAAATAGAGTAATCACCTCTGAGAAAACAGTTTTGAAGAATTTCTCCAACACTGCGTTCCTCTTGATCTGTGTGAAGGTATTGGTTTGGATGAACTTTAATTTGACCTCGTGTATGATGGCTTGTCGACTGTTCTTCTCCAACAAGGAGCAGAGGGCATTCTCAAACAAATTACGCTCTGCATAGGTTGGGAATTGCAAACACTGAAAATGGTACGAGATACAAATGTAGGTATATAACCTCAAATTGTCCTTGTGGTAATTGATGGACATTTAATATATACAACCAGATATCACATTTTTGCGAGTACTAATTCTTTTAAAAAGACATTTCGCACTTATGTATATTCATGAAAGGAACAAACATTGCGTTATCCTTTATTAACAATAGCCTGTTAAATATATTGATCTTTCTATTAAACATAACGTTAATAAATGGTCCTACGAGTACGTGCAAAATAGTACGTAGATGCTTATTGCACTGTTTTTAACGTATGAAGTGTATATCTAGCGATTTTTTCAAGCACTTTCAAAATAGTGATATAAAACATGCATATGTCTTTTCATTGTCTTTAAATATCAGCTGAAATACAGCACAATAAAGCGATTTTACCATATCATACTCCTTTGGAACTTTGATCATCAGAGTTGTCCTCCCCTTGTTTGTACTATCGTAGATTTCCACATCAGAGGAATGGCCGAGACCTAGAGTCCGAAGTCGCGTGCCACGATTGCTGGTCAACTCTACTGTGCATTTTGGCTTAAGGATGATAACCACTGGACGTGTCGACACCTTTTCCCCTAGCCATTCCAAGGCGTTAAACGACTGCAATTCTAACAAATATAGAATACGTTAGTACAACACCATATCATAGTAGATTCCGAGACAATATATACAAATAGGAGTTTGATATGGTATTACATAGAAAGTACTCCTTCGATTCAGGAATTAGTCGAATGATCAGAGTCACGGTTGTATATTTAAAGTATGTCAATATGCTTTTTTTCTTTGTAAAATAGTATTTTCAAACAAAACAACATTAAAAAAAGTTACTTATTATCAATAAAATTCTTTTCTACGAGTAATTTCGTTTAGGAATTTTATTGATAATAAGTAACTTGATAAATACAAAAAACAAATCAATAAGTTAATATGTAATTAAATACGATATTTTAATACACATTCTATGCATACAAATTATCGCTTTCCGTACGCTTATATTCTTACTAAATTGCATGCAACTTGGTAAATTAATATTGCATCAATCCGGATTGTCATTCACATGCGAAAATGTCCGGACTAACGAAAACCGCTTGGCTTGTATTACACAATATGACATACCTTTCGAGCGATACTCCGCGTCTCTGTTTTTCGCCTGCCTGTTCATCTGTTGGCGTCTTACATGTTTATTGTGTCTCCAGGTTCGACATCTTGCGGCAATATAGGCCGACAACACGCATACTTTAAAGATACAAGACCTTACATTTTACTTTATATCCTGTTTATGCTGATGTCGGTTCGAATCTGACATAACCATAGGTACACATTTCATATCAATATAATCAAATTATTGGAAAACGAATGCATGTATATACTTATATGTTATGTATAAATCAGTTCATTCATTAATGGCCTAATAATAGCAATGTCTCTCTTTCAAAACATATGTGTGATCTAACTTGTAACTTATATATACATAATATACACATATCCCACCGTCATCAGGTGTAACTTATATATACATAATATACACATATCCCACCGTCATCAGGTGTAACTTATATATACATAATATACACATATCCCACCGTCATCAGGTGTAACTTATATATACATAATATACACATATCCCACCGTCATCAGGTGTAACTTATATATACATAATATACACATATCCCACCGTCATCAGGTGTAACTTATATATACATAATATACACATAT
>JAUMHH010213802.1:0-12573 GCA_032359455.1 Chlamys rubida | reverse complement strand
GTGGAAGATTAGCCTTTGGCTAAACATGTATTTTATCCTCAATAAATAAAGTTTATTATTATTATTATTATTATTATTATTTCCCAATTGTAAAGGTCTTACATTCATCTTTCTACTATATATGTGAAACCAGACACATTTACAACATATCTGGGACACCAAGTAATTCATCAAAAAACGGAAGCACAGCAAAGTAGTCTTAACTCATTCATTCCTGTATGTCGACAATGGGATATATCTTTTGATTTGCAGTAGTCCAAATTCGTCATTACGTATCAATGGCTGTAATCATGGTAGACAGTGCAATTCCATGTTACTAATCAGGTCAGTATGACGACTGTAAAATTTCCACTGCGTAGATTGAAACGCCTCCTGTAGAAAACCCATGCTCAGTAGTTTACAGAAAGTGGAATCTGTAATTATCATTATTATTCAATGTATTTTTTAGACTTTATTATTTCTAAATCATCATGTTTATCTATATGTATTTATGTATTTTTTTTAAAATTATGTTTATCAGGAGTTTGTTATTCTATATTTAGCAGATCTATTCAAAACAAGTTAATAAAATATATAGTTTTCAAAGGACACAATATGTATTACCAAATGTCTTTATTTAAATAAAGCAACAAAAGTGACAAAAATTACAGGAAATATATTAGTTTTGAATTAATGTCGGCGAAGTTCGATTATACTGATTGACTGAGAGTGCACTGTATAGTGTTAAAACAGATAACCGTTAAGACAACGGGAAGTAACATTACACCGACCGGAAATGATTAAATTTGAAATTGTTTGACTGCTTGGCCAATTTTTACGAATAGAAAAAACAACCGTATGTTTAATTATCTGATCATTGGCAAATTGCCATTAAAACTTTGTTTGGAAATCCAATTAAACAGGGTTACATTGGATATCGCAATATCATGTGAGTTAATTTGTTGGATCAAACGGCTCGTTTGGCAATCAAATGAGATGAATTATTTCGCTGTTAACCTATATCTGATTATTTTAATCATATATTGAATATGCATATTATGAAAACGTGTTTCAAGGTCGTTGAACCTTCCTACAACCTTGACCTCTCTTAGTTTCGTTCAACCACACTCTTGTTCTCTGCGCAAGCTACGCCGAACAGATATCAAAGTGATCAAGCGTCTGTTTGAACGAGACTACGACCTATGTGGTAAACAGGAAGTCGATGACTTGCCATATTAGTTGAACGCCTCGATTGTGTACTTGTCAATTTACAACAACTGTCTTTTGGCAGCTGAACAACAATCAAACATAGTACAATATCAATATATATGATAGCTGTAATTATATAAAGTTTTCACAGGGCTTAGAACTTCAAACGTTGTAGTTTCGTTTCATGAACTTACCCACTACACATCTGCATTTTATATAACCTACATTTTCTCGTGTGCGATACCTTCATATTCCAAATAGGCAAGACACATGGAATATTATATAATAAATCGAAACTATTGCCAAAGAAGAATGTCATGATTGATAGATGAATTAAATTATTAATACAACAAATCATGTATCATGCCAAACAGTAATAACATTTTTCATTAATCCGTATACTATGTTGTATTTTTCATTTCTGTAAAGGCGATTCATAATTGCCTGCATAGTATGATCATGTTCTCAACACAAAGCTTTTTACCGTATACTTTTAAAACTAACCAATAACTGTAGTAACATACACAAAATTAGCAACAATTAATCTGTGATAAAGCTCGATTTTATTGAATGTATGTGACTGATCTTCAGAATCGAAAATGAATAACCCTGAAGGACACCGGATGTAACTTTACTCCGACCGGAAGTTATTTCATTTGAGTTACGTTAAAATGTTGTATAACGCTTTTCCCTCATCATATAAATAACTATATTCGTTTTGATACAACAATGGGGCAAACTGTATAATCAACTCATCAAATTGTTCGACATCACGTCAAATATTATGCTGTAAAATTGCAATATCAATAGAATCGTTAATCGTTTTAAAAAGCTGTATTGCCTTTTCTTCTTTAATGTTTACCAAACTCATCTATTGAAAAGTATATCCTTTGGTCTTCTTATGTCGTGCGATTGGGCTTCACAAGAAGAAGATTTTCGAAGGAAATATATATATTTATGTTTTGTTTCTTGAGATATTCATTGTAATGGCGATGCCGTTCGCATCACGACCTAGCAATACGTCCTCAACCAATGCCATACTCAAAATGTACCTTTCCCCAAATCGTGTTAATAATGTCCTGTTTTCTATTTTAAAGCTTACAATGCATGTTAAAATCTTTCAGCAAGCTTTCCCCAAAACCACACCGGAACCCCTCCGTTGCTAGCAGGAAGTCAATGCACCGCCATATCATTCTGTAAACAACGGAGTCGCCGACCCTGTCAGCTAGTATTTAAAACTCATTAATTGTGTAATAGACATTTACCTATTGAACATCGCTTACATAGAGCGATTCACTGTTAACATACCTACAATCTAGCTGTAATTGGAAAATAATTGCCGTGAGTTTTCGAAAACTCACCCTTTTGCGCGCCGTATAATTAGTGCTTATTTATTTACAGCTTATCCCTATCGACAATTTCAGTTAATTGAGCTAGTTTCACTCGGCTTTTCGCTGTGAGTTCACGACATTTGTCTAAAACGACACATTGCTCCCCTCAAAAACCTGTCTTTACAAGTCGGAAGCGTTGCTAATTATAAGTTTCTTTATTAGTAAACGTTCTGAGAGAAGGTTGGCGACAGTGGTGGCTTCCTGTTTAATTAGGTGTTTTCCATCATCTCATCGCTCCCAGGTGAAAGTTAAAATAAATAAAAAAAAAGGGGGATAGTGTGATTTCCACCTGGGAACGAGGATTGTGTTTGTCTCCGTTGAAGAACGTTTCAGAAATATTTTTAAGTTTCTAAAAATTAATTGTCGTCAAAAATGTAACTGTTTTGAATCCATATACTTCTGTATTTATTTATAGCTTTGTTTTAATATTCCAAATAAGACATTATTTAACATCATTTTCTGCATCGGTTAACCCAGTTTTTGGACAACCCGATACAATAACGAAAAGACGGAACATAGCAGGCTTGCCGCGCTCGTTATATATATTGGACAAAGTTAGCTGATGAATTTTCAAAATATTTTCAGAGTGAGTCATTTATTTAATTGCCGTCTTTTCGTTTTGGCTCAATCACTTCCTGATTTTTCATGACATTTATATTCAACAAACAAGTAATTTCAGATAGTTTGAAACTGTTTTACTTTATTAAAACAGAAATCGATACTACCACGGACTTAGTTCCGTGATACTACTAAGAATTTCAAAAATAAAGAAAATCGTATTTAAATACATTTTGTAATATTAATAACCCAGTTGCTATATTTTATTCTTGAAGACCACAGCTTGTGGTTAATCGTGGTATCACGGACTTAGATAACATCTAATCTAATTCCGTGGTGGTATTAATCACGTGCTCATGCGCAGTGCGTATAATGTAACACGCCGCAATTAACACATAATTTCATAATCAATTATTTTACAACTAATTGTTATTGATTCCTTGCCATTGTGTCTGGTGATAAACCAATAAACGTGATAATATCTTCGTGCCTGCTATCAGTGGATTAATTTAGTACCAGTCTAGAATTGTCAATAATATTTCACGCGTATATATCTCTCACAAAAATATGCTCACTCTCAGTATCCACGCGAGAATGAGTAAGCAATGAAATGTGTAAGAGCCGAACGTAGTGACACGCCGTGTCAAGTTTTGAGTAAATACCATCGATAACAGATTACACCTACTTAGTCAGCAGAACAATTGCCTGCGGCCGACAACTTGGCAGGCGAACAAAGGCCGCGTCCCTGACAGGCCAAGTAACTTGGCAGCCTGCCAACGTTGTTGGCAGCTGGTGTTTATCTTAAAACGTTACTAAAAATAGATAAGCTCACGAGTCGTAACTAGGCTGTGGAAATTTTCGTAGGCGTTTAATTTCTGGGGATTTTCCATTGACTTACATAACACGTGATATCCGCCTCGTATAACAAGTCTGCACAGAAATAAGAGGACATTGTATGGAACGTCCTCAGCAGAGAGAAAAGGCGGTGTTTAAGACGACATGTGTCTAGTCATGTTCGGTAGTATATTCAAATATGATTTTATTACCTCTCGTTATCTGCGATAGCTCTTGGCAAAATTTCAAAAATGTAATGACCTACTGAAAATTCGAAGTCAGACTGTGACTTGACGGATAAACAACAAAGAGTGAATCCGGGTTTAATGTCATGATCGGTTGAGATTGAATATTTGGCAAAAAGGGGATTTTATTTTCTCATTGGATTAATTATGAAATATGTACAAAAATGTACACGTTTGGACATCGTGTCACATGGTGTGTATGACGTCATTTTTTAATAATGACGTCATTATGCATGACGTCATTTCAATTTCCCAATATGCCGCCATCATATTTATTTAAGTGTGGTATTTTATAAGACGCTTTTATTTTTAAAGAAAGGTGTCATTTAACGATGATTCCAAACAAAAATATGCTAAATCAGAAAAAAATCGAAATTTATGAAAAAAAATATTAAATTAAAAACGTGCGAATATATATTAACTTAGTTCCACGAAAAATAGTGGGATGACGTCATTTAAAATGACGAGGATTTATTTATGTGTTGGAATGACGTAACAGACATTATCATTATTAACAAGACCACAAATTTCAACTTGGATTTGTCAATAAGTCTGTAACAGGATTAAATCACTTATGACACGGCTTATGTGACGATGTCGTCATAAAATTGGGAGATTTATAACTTGATCAACACAAAGGAACTCGAGGCGGTATGCCCGTACACATACGTTAACCCAGATAGCCTTTGTTCGATACAAAATACCCTGTGGCGGTCCTCAGCTTAACTAACCGGAAGTAACACAGTGAAGCCCATACAGTTCAAAGCGAGACTGCAGTAATGGCGGCATGTTTGTATCATGCTAATCTGTTTCGATAATAATGCGATTGCTTCCTATTTGCAGGTTTGAAAATGGCAGACGAGATAGATTTTACAGAGGAGGAGAATCCTTTTAAACTGTGCGTGCTTTGTGCAACTGATTTAAAGGACAAATCTCCAAAATTACTTCCATGTCTGCACACTTTGTGCAACGCTTGTTATCAGACGCTCTTTCAAGTTTTAAAACCTGAAGACTCAAAGCTCGATGTCTCAAAAGATGAATCTGAGACAGAAAAGGAAAACGGCGATAAAACAGAAACATCCGGAGGGGGAGGCGGTGATCATACGTCGATAGACAGTCCGTTAGTTTTAGTGGATCTTGAAAAACCGGCGAACGGTGACAAGACCAGTAAGTGATTTGCATGGAGCTGACCGTGCTTGGTTAGATTTGTGTGTAAACTATTGACGTTATATATGTTTGTCATGTGCGTTACTAAGTGCAGTATAACTTTGAATATAGTCACATGCATGCAACAAGCAGTCACAAATTATTTATTAATATGATTAGTAAATTGCACAATGTCCGATATTAAAATTGTTATCACCTGTTATAACTGTGAGTGTTATATGATTACATGTGTGTATTGTAATGATGTATTTAATCTAGGCCTACAGATGTATGAAATTGATCAATTGTGCAAAGTAGAATTTACGATAAAAATTGAATAAATCAAACTAAATACTTCACATTTTATCTCAGCACTAGCAGTTTTTAAAAAAAAAATGAAATAAAATATTATAAACAGTAGTGTGCAATTTGGTGTTTAGAATAAGCCCACTGACAGATTTTGTTAAAGTATATTGCACTAACTAGCATGATAACCTATTTTTGCTAGTTAATATTAAAAGTTTTTGATAGTTTAGCTGAACTGGACTGGGTCGATCGTGGATAGTCAGGTAGCTCAATTTGTAGTGTGTCTGTCTAGAGTTCAGAGGGTCCCGGGTTCGAATCTTAGTCTCGCTGTGCATTTTTTCTCTCCTGTTACAATAGCAATTGTTGGGAATTTTCATTCATCTATCCTAATAAATGTTATCTACTAGTCCAGGTCATTGGAGCAGTGCAAGTGGAATTGCACAAAGCTGACCAAATATATATCCCAATGACTATTTGATGCCCATGGGAATTAAAATGTGTGTCACTTTGAGTCCTGTTGCCATAATTTTGTTTGAGAGTGGGTGTGGAATATCCCTGCATATATATTGGCTGCATTATAATAGAAGATGAAGATATATGACTTTGGTTTTACACATTTTTTTGGGACACAGGATACATCCTAGTCATGGATTTACACACTTTTGATAATCCACAAGATCTCTGGGTAATAGACAAATTAGACTCGTCAACGATTTGAAAATGATATTCATGAAAAAATCCCACAAAAATCAATTGTTTCTTTAAAAATACATTAAGGTGGATCATCAATTTTAATTTACTGAATGAAAATGTTAGTCTCAAAAATGCTTGCGTTAACAAGATTGATATCATGTCTTGTATAGTATTACCATAACATTAAAAAGTGGCAAAATTTTGGAACTCTTATCAAATTTCAATTTATTGATTTGATTAGGATCTTTTGGTTATTTTCCAGCCAGGTGATAAGGAAAGCTATACAAAGGTTGCACATGTATGTAAATAGATAGTAAATTAAAATATATATATTACACCTTATAAAACTGTTATATAATAATACACTCTTAAGTTCCAAGGAATTCTTAAATCAAGAAATCATGAAGTGTTTTTGATGATATAAGTGTAACTGTTGTTGTGAAGCAATTTCTGGAGTAGCAGTTTCATGATTTTTTTTCTTTTATATTTTACAGAAAAAGATGGTGAAAAAAGTGAAGACAGTTTCTCTGTGTCCTGTCCAGCATGCAGTATTGCTGTTGATAAGGCGCTGGTAATTGACAATCTGTTTGTGAATGTTGATGCAGACACTCCAATAGTGATAGACGAGGATGAAGAGGAAAAGGAAGAAGTTCACAAATGTACAGCATGTGATGAGAATGATGAAGCGTCATCTTTCTGCCTCGATTGTCGTGAGTGGTTGTGTGATCAGTGTGTTTTCGCACACAAACGTGTACGAATCACCAAAGATCACTCAATCTCACCGAAAGGTGAACTTAAAAAAGATGACGAACCTCCAGTTACAAAAGGACAGAAGAGCATGTTTTGTCGTACGCATAAACATGAACCTCTAAAATTATTTTGTGAAACATGTGATAAGTTGACGTGTCGAGATTGTCAGCTTTTAGAACACAAAGATCATAGGTATCAGTTTATGAACGAGGCCATCTCGAAACAGCGAGAAATTCTCCAACATGTGGTCGTTAAAGTGAAACAAAAGTTACAAAATTACAACCAGGCTGACAAAATACTCCAAGCCAAAAACCAAGAATTAAAAACGAAGTTGGAAGACGTTTGTGACAACATCAGAAATGTGACTGATACACTTGTGAATGAAATAAAATCACATTCTGACAAACTAGTTTCTCATCTAGAGAAGTACATAAGCAGTAAAACTTGTGTGATATCAGACAAACAGAGGTTAGTGAACGACGCTGTGTTTCGAATGAGACATTCTGTACAGTTTGTGGAAAATGCCCTAACATTGGGTGACGACCTGTCAATTCTCTACACAAAGGGCTCTATGATGAAAGTTCTTGACCAATTGTCACGTACTGGCATTCCATTTCACCCAAGCATTCTAAACTACGCTATCACATTTGAACATGAAAAAGACTTCCTCCTGAAAAACATTATTAAAGTGGGTCATTTGGTAATTGATGGTACTAACTATCCAAATTCATGGCTAGGGGGTCATGTAACATCACAACCCTCCACCGTTGCTTTGCCTAGTGCCCCTTTTCAGACCACCCCTCACTCCCATGTCCCCAACATGACAGTACCTCATCGTCCCCCTATACCAGGCTTTGAGAGTGTTGCAGCTAGAGTTCCTCCGAATATATACAACCATATTAAGAACCAAGTTAAGAATTATCCACCAGAGAAACAACGGGAGATGTTTCAGAAAATGGTTGAACAGTACCAGCTTCGACAACAGCAGAAAGCAATTCAGCAGTTTAGACAGCAACAACAGTTACAGCAGCAGCATCCACCACCTCCGGGCATCTATGGGGGAATACTCAGTGGCTCCAACTACCAAGCAGGGCAGGTGCCGGTCATAGAGGCCACGCGAAACCTCAACAATATCACGAATGGTGGCATGCCAGCACGTGCTCCGATGTCGGGTGCATCCAGTAGGTTCCCAGCCAGTGGCGCAATACACACTTTGGCCAATATAGGTGGAACATACTATAACACTGGAGCTCCGAGTCGGCCCCCTGCTCCTGTGGGAAATCGCAATCAACAACCACCAGCTTACAACAGGCCCATGCTTCCCCAAGGTATGAATGCATATGCCATGCAGCAGCAAAACTTACCAAAGCGTAGCACTGCCCCTGACCTGTCTGGATCGGGTGGTTACAGTGCACCGCGATCGGGCATGTGTCAGGAGGCATCAGGTCCAACGCAGGTTGGGTACCGCCAGAGGCCGCAAATGTCAACCGAGGGGCAGCACCAGCCATGTAGCCCCACCGCTGGGTGGCAAACAACTATATGTGATCTTACCAATAAATATCTGCCCTCCACGCAATCAGGCCCCAAATCATTTGAGCAAACCAGATCCCCAGGTAAGGCTCTTGGTGTTGTTGTGAGTATATAACCCCAGGCAGTTAGTTAGTAGCTTCCCACTCATTAGTTTAACCTCCCAAGTCACCAATCTAGCATGAACTAATACTATTTGCACGTTTTACCTTAGTTTCATTTTCTGTTGCAAGGGAGACCACTCTTGAGCAAATCTTGCTCCACCATTTTTCTCTGTTAGACACTAGATGACGGCATGCTTGATAACATTATTTTGCATCAGGTGGTTTGCTTTGTTCACTAATTTTACTTAACAAGTGTCTTGGTTTTACAGCTATTTATCAGTACATATAACTTGTAATTATATAAGTGTTGCATGGTTGTAGTAGTGCGGTATAACCTGTAGTTGATAGCAATCACTTGAGAGCCAATTCAAGCCAGCACTCATCAAATTTAGTACTGAGCCATGAATGATGAGGCAAAGAAATAAAAGTGATGTCACAGGAACATAACACAATTAATGCTATTTGCATAATTTTCAAATAAGTTGCATAGTATATACCATATTAGTGTGCCTTTATTCTATAAAACATGTGCTTGTTTAGTTATTTTAAGGGGATCTGAAGTTTTTGAGAAGATGGGTTGGAAAAGTGTACATTTTTGGTATATGTATTGAGATTGACCACCTTAAGTAAAGACAGGTCACAAGTGCAGTTCCAAGTAATGTTATTAAAAACTTGGTCCAAACTTGTATAGTACTTAAGCTTCCTAGCATTCTTGTCTGTGTAGGCAATTATTTGATATTTATAAGGGACAGGCAATGATAGAAATTATGTGTTACTGGCATGAAGTCTAAGACTATCTAAAGCTAGAAAGACATTTTAAATCTTTTGTGTGCTAGTGTACATATATAGTACAATGCACATGCTTAATATAGATCCACATACCTTTCAATGCTAGCTAGTGGGATTTAACAGCTAGCTATAGTAGGCCTGCAATAACTCAAACTGACCTTGCTTCGCATGGAACTTTGCTGCTTCTGTCGAGTCACGTTAAGTTGATTTTATGCAGTTCGTTATTTGAGGTCTGATTGCGTGAAGCTGTGCTGTATTGATACAACTGAATAATTAAGGCGAAGAAGTTTGTAAAAAAATTCAGATGATTTTCGCATGCGTCCAGATATTATTTTTTTGTGTGTGCAAATATCCGATTGTGAACACTTTGTCTATTTGGACATATTTGACTTGTTAGTAAGTCAGAATATGCTTATAAATCTAGTTTGGGACATCTTCACATAGCTGTTGATGATCATGACTAGCCCATTTAATTTCATCAACTTTAAGAAATTGATATTTGTACATTACAGTGTAGACTATGTTTAATGGTGTCTCCAATGTACGTCAAAGGTGCAAACTGGACAGCAATAAATTCCTGTAAACTTTTATTCCATTAAGACAGACATTTTTTTCAGTAATCAAACTTTTTTAAACTAACCACCAGCATTAAAGACTGAAAAAAGCAATGCTTTGCTTCATATTCTTACACTTTAGAATGGCAATATTGATCAGCAACCATACATGTTGGACAATATTAATACATCTGTAAGTATGTACATCTAGACATAGTCTTTAATACATATTTCCAGACATGTTACTGCACAATATAATAATGTAGCTATATATGTAGTACAATGTATTGTTAAATTTCTCTTACAGTAGATATAAATAAAGTACAATGTATCGGTCTAACTATGGAATCTTCAGGATAATTGTGACACAAGTGTAGAAGTTTTCATTTTAGCTGATCATGATATCGGGCATTCTAAAAAGAAAACTTAAATAGGGTCTAGAAAACCATTCCTGAAAATTAGTATATGGTCCTTTTCAATTTCTTTGCTTCAAAAGGATACAAGTGATTTCTGGGATGCTGATATTTGAGTCCAGGGCCCGTATTCATGAAACCATTCTCATGCTCAAGCATGGATTCTGTGCTCAAACCAATTTTCTTGTAACTTGTTCAAATCATGTCAAACGTTTAAAAAGTCGAATGTAAAACATTGAAAACAGTATTTGGCTTTAAGTCTCTTCACATTTTTTTCCAAATCATTGAAATTAATGAAGCTATAACGGGAACAAGAAATAAGGCTTGAGCAGAAAATCCATGCTTGAGCATGAGAACGGTTTCATGAATACGGGCCCTGGACCTGCACTTTCCCTGTGGAACTTGCCAACATTTTTAGAACTGACCCTGTCTCCGAGTTTGATTAATGGGGCTCGTCAAAATTCTGAGAAAGAACATTGATACTTAAGAGTTAATTGCGATGTTATTGATATTAGTTACTAATTACTTATCAATAGGTGCCCAAGCTGCCTCTCACGCTAACCAGACGCCAAGTCCAGCAGGGGCGGGGTTTGACCAGTCAGGAGGTGCAAGTCAAGGTGGGACGAGGGTCACTCCCGACCTACCTCTCTCTACCAGTAGTGCTGATTCTGGACAGGCTGTGGGATCAGTCGCAGCCAATAGGTAAGGTTTACATCTCTCAGCAATTGTTATTAACTTATATTATTCACCCCTGAAATTTCATAATGAACTATTACAACTTTTGAATTGGAAGAGTTCAAATGTGTCTTCAGGGGTGAATGAATTTAAGATGGTATCCTGCAGCTTTCAGCCAATATTTGATTATTTAAAAAAAAAATGAAGTGCTATATATGTTCATTTTTCCAGCATCATTTAAAGAAGTTCTAAACTTTCCAGAAAAAAACATAAGTTAGCAAAAATTGTAAAGGACATGAAGCACTATGTTAATTTTTCAGCAAATGTTCTGAACTTCCAAAATTCTAAAGATAAATTTTCCTAAAATAATACATAAAATAGTTTCAGATTTAAGTCATGAACCTTAATCCACATTTTTTCACATTACAGTCATGTAAAACTAGAGTTTACAGAGTTTCCCCCTTGTTCCTTCTCACAAATACAAGCACAGGTAAGTTACAACTGCAAAAAACTGGCACTCAATTATAAAGATATGAAATCCAAATTTTGTTCAAGTCCAGAAATCTCAACTTGTTCTTCAAACTGTTTATCAGCAACTAGATTATTGACTTGTATCAGTTGATTATATTAAATGTATATTGTACACTAGTACATTTGATGGCCAGAATGAGATTTGTTTAATTGGTAATTGGTATGATTAAAGGCTTAAACAAGCAGGTCAATTGCGAAAAATTTTGGAATGTTGTAATCAGTACATATTTAATAAATCTGTAAAATTGTAACAACATGAATGGAACATCTTTTAATACCTGAATACTGATACTGCTGATTTTGAAATATTCCTTTTTGATTCAGTCATATTTCTTTAATTAATATAGAACATTTTCATGTAAATTTTAACCAATTTTTTCATACAATTTTATCTTCAATATAACATTGTTTTGCAGTCTATAGCACCTGTCCCTTTACCATCCCAGCCACCCCCTCCCCTTGTACACATGAAACCTCCTGTAGCACCTGTGGGGGGAGGCAAGATGATGCCAGTTCCCAGCAATAACGACCCGAACGAAGACTACTGTGCCGTGTGTCAGAACGGTGGTGACTTGTTGTGTTGCGACAAGTGTCCGAAGGTTTTCCATATTAGGTGTCATGTCCCTGAGCTCAACGCTTACCCAAGGTATGTCCAGTAAGTCCATGCATTATCCTTTGGAGAGTACTCCGAACCGTCCTAATTGCTGTTGTTGGATAACTAGATTCAGTAAGACCTTTTCTAATCACTATAGTATTATTCCGTCTTTGCGTATTGCAGAGGTATCTTCTCTAGTGAGTAGGTATTGATTGTTACGTCATTGGTTTGTGTGAGAAAATTACGTCGTTTTCTCAAAAATTGATGACGTTAC